>BRDA01037108.1:0-12947 GCA_036984385.1 Crenuchus spilurus | reverse complement strand
TATTTATTTATTATTTTCACATTTCAGTTAATGAAAATATCCATTAATATCAATAACTTATTACTACTGCTGTTTTATTATTATTATTATTATTATTATTATTATTATTATTATTAATAATAATAATAATAATAATAATAATAATAATAATAATTTAATTAATACGTTTTGTAATTTGTGTAAGATAGGCAGCCTATTGTTGCACTTGTCAAATCTAAGCAGTACTGATATAATAGGAATCATCTGATGTGTCTCTATTTATGGTCTAAATGTATCTGTTTAAGCTGTGGGACTTTGTGGAGCAGGTATATTCTGTATGTCCAGGACAAGAGCCCAGGTGATCTCTGGTAGCTTATTTCAGGTGTTAAAAGTTTTGCACTTCAATGCTGTTCGTGCAGCTGCTTGTCTGCATGACTCTGAAACAACAGCACGAGCTTCAGCTTCAGCTCTCATTACAAGTTACAGTATTAGAATCTCAGTACACCTTCAGAGCTCTCTTTCACACACAATCTGTGTAATCTGGGCTCAATGTAAAGGTTATTGATCACTTCTGCACAGATATGTAATAAGCAGGCTGTTATTAAGCAGATCATAAACTCAGCGGGCAGCAGCTGGGAGTGTGGCCGCTCTGTGAGGACAGACAGAGGAGAGAAGAGTGGAAGTAGAGGAGCTGGACTTACTGCTTATGGCGTGCTGGTACCTGGACTGGCCGTCGACAGGACTTTGTCCATTGAGTAAAAGTAGAGAATCCAGGGCTGGACGGGTCTGCTGTGCTCTTCTCTGCACTGCGTCTGCAACTCAAACGGTGTTTGTAGATCTGGAGACAGCAGAGCGTGGTGTGCTCTGTGTTTGTGTGTGTGTGAGGGAGAGAGAGAGAGAGAGAGAGAGAGAGAGAGAGAGAGAGAGGCAGAGATGAAATGAGATCAAGGTTCCTCGGTGCAGAGCCACAAGTTGCCGGCAACGAAGTTTCAGTCCTGTGTGTGAAATGCTGTGAGAGAGTGTGCGTGTGTGTGTGTGCGCGCGCGCGCGCGCGTGTGTCTGTCTCGTGGCCGCAGGGTGTAAGCTCGAGCTCGCGGACGACCAAACCAAAGCGCTACAGACACACTAATGAAGAGCTTCAGCTTCTCCTGCTGCTCCTCCTGCACTCAGACGGAAATGAAGCAAAAGAGCTGGAGAGAGCGCGCGTGACCAGCGGAGAGCGCGCGCACGACACACACACACACACACACACTAAGAGAGAGAGAGAGAGAGAGAGAGAGAGAGAGAGAGAGAGAGAGAGAGAGAGAGAGAGAGAGAGAGAGAGAGAGAGAGAGAGAGAGATTCAAATACAGTCGAGGCTCTCAGTTAACAATGAAGCTCCAAGGCTCTGACCTTCATCACTTTATTTGCTTTTAGCTTTTTGATTCTGTGATTTTTGATGATCTCTCAAATTCTTTGACTGTCAAAGCGAAGCAGATATCTGACTTAATAAGCAATGCTTCTTTTTCTGCTATATGAGGTTTAGTTAATAAACAAATGAATGAAGGGCAGAACTGCTTAAGCTGCACACACAGAATAGTGTAAAATAAGCCCAGAACACAGTCAGTCCTCCGTGCTATTGGCACTGAACACATACAGTTCTGTATTAAGAGTCAGTGTTGTGTTAATACCTACAGAATTACTACACACATACATGAACACACAGAAAAGAGCACACTGACAATGAGTGAATTATGAATATCTAACTGACTGATCTTACTAATAATGTAATGTTCCATGGCTGAACACTGAAAGAGCCACTGTGATGTACATTGAAGTTCAGATGGACATAACATGAGAGTTCAGTGCTATTAGAGCTCATTCAATGTTAGGGTGCAGGTGTCAGTGAAGCCCTGTATTAACACAACACTGACTCTTAATACAGAACTGTATGTGTTCAGTGCCAACAGCACGGAGGACTGACTGTGTTCTGGGCTTATTTTACACTATTCTGTATGTGCAGCTTAAGCACAGAACAGTTCTGCCCTGAATTCTCTGCATCTTGGACCTGACCAAATAAATAAATAAAGGGAATAAACAAACAAGCTTGGTCATCATGTTGTAGCTGTGTTATATTTTGTAGAACTTCAGTCATACAGCGGAGTGAACTGCGCATGTCAGAACTAAATGAAAGCTTAAATATAAGCCTGACTAGAGGACTAAAGCCTTATTACTGAGCAGGAGTGAATGCCCAGAAGAAACATGTGAACAGACTCTGAAGCTTTTCATGAGACTTGTCTTCAGTTAATGTACTGAATCACATTGAAGCATTTCATTACATTTACTGAACCTCAGTCTCACAGCTCTAAGACTAACACACACACACACACACACACACACACACACACACATATATACACAGCCCTGTGTAAAGCTCATTTGTTGATAATCCAAAGAAGATCTGACTCACTCTGTACGAGTCTCCTCCAGACTCTGCTCTCTCAGTGAGGATGAGGATGGTGTGAGATGGCTGGATGAGCTGTGTTGACACTCCACAGGTTCAGAAACACCCCTAAAGAAATGCGAGGAACCCTCAAACACGGCCGTGTGAACATGACTGTTTGTGCTGAGAAATGTGTAAACTGTGTGTTACAGACTCGACCTGTCCTCCATCAGACATGTTTATCTCCAGTACAGCAGCCACGCGATTCTCCTCCACATCCACGTCATTCTAACAGATTTAATAAACCTGCTTTAATGTCTGCGGTGGATAAACTCAGCCTGTAATAAATAATATAAATACAGAATATCAGACGCTCGTTTGCGCTCGTTTATAACAACACGTTTACATCACAGAATATATATATATATATATATATATATATATGTATTTACACAAACGAGGTTATCACGTAAAAGCCGCAGACACGATATCACATTTATTATTTATATATAATTTAAAAATACTAAAATAGGCCTATTCTCACGTGTAACTGAAGAAATGATCTGACAATGAACAGACTATTAAGATTTTGAGTTTATAATTTGATTAATAATTAAATGAATAATTATTCATTTTAACTATAGCACAACTGATTATTGTTATATTATTATCAGCAATAATATTAATAACTCTTTACTTTTAGATAAACACTTTTACTTTTAAATACTTTGTATTATTATTATTATTATTATTATTATTATTATTATTATTATTATTATTACTACTACTACTACTACCACTGCAAGTGTTTAACTAAAAGTAAAAAGATAATAATAATAATAATAATAATAATAATAATAATAATAATAATAATAATAATACAAAGACTTTAAAAGTAAAGAGCTATTAATATTACTGATAATAATAATAATAATAATAATAATACAAAGTCTTTAAAAGTAAAGAGCTATTAATATTACTGATAATAATAATAATAATAATAATAATAATAATAATAATAATAATAATAGCTTTTTGCCTTTACTTAAAGCATTTGTTTTTCATGTATTGACGTAGTGTGAACTGTAAACAGGTATCAGGTAAACCGTGTGCTGTGTTTTAATCACTGGATGTTATAATTAGTGCAGCAAGTGAAACGTGTTTAAGTTATAATCTCAGATATATGTCGGATAGCTTCGTGAAAAAGAAAACACTGTATTTAGATATTAAAACATCACACTAAAGCCTGAAATAAGTCCTCACATGTCAGATATGTTTAATCGCCATTTTTTGATCCATTTGACGCTGTTTTCGTGTCTAAACATGGATCAGGTGTTGTTACTGCACTGACAGAGAATGGTCTCTATAAGATCATCAGCAGTGAGCTCTTCATGATAAAGTCACTAAAGTCTGGACTGTATGTGTGCTGAACATTAGGCTGCAGCGCTGATGAATTATTGACTTTTCTCCACATTTCCTCTCTTCATTTTCCATCATTTTTCCTGCAGGCTGGGATGTAAAATGAGCTGAATGTCCCAGAGTCAAAACAATAACGACGGGCGACTTCAGAAATACCGTGAAACGATTAAAAATAGATCTGCAGAGAGAGAGAGGGTAAGAGAGAGAGAGAGAGAGAGAGAGAGAGAGGGAGAGGGAGAGGGAGAAAGACAGAGTGTGTGTCAGAAAGAGAGATTCAATAATGCAGAGCACGGATCGTCCCTGAAGATTTTGTAAAACATGACAATAATTGTGCGACAGTTTAAAGCTTGGCGCGGATCTGCAGGTGAATATGACAGAGCAGGCACACACACACACACACACACACCTCAGAGCCTCTCATTCCTCCTCATCTTCATGTCAGTCTCAGCTCTTCTAGTGGACACACTTTACACTCTGTAGGAGAGGAGTTAGTGACTGTAAACGTCTGCAATTCAACAAAAGAAGCAGAGAACTTTTTAATAATCTGTAATCAATAATCTGTATTCTATAATCTAAAAACTATACTATATAATATCTAATAAATAAATGTAATTATAATCTGTAATTTAGAATCTATATAATCTATAATTTTTACTATATGTAATCAACTGTAATCTGAAATGTGTATGTATTCTATATTATCTCATTTATAATATGTATTTGTGCATGCGCGTTTTTATACTGATTATGATTGTGCAGTAACTGAATATGAAGTATCTATAATATTACACTTCAGAATCTGGAATAAACTGACAGAAAAAAGTGAGATTAATGGGACTGGACTGACAGGAAACAGCGCGACCTAGTGGACAGTTCAGGAATTACTGACCACACACACACACACACACACACACACACACACACACAACAGAGCTGGATGTGACATTACATTTGATTTCTTGTTGGATTTCGTTTTGATTCGATAAGATTGAAAGAGTAAGAGTGAGAGAAGATTAAACAGTGGTGTGTTTTCGGTTATTAGTGCTGGAGGCGACTCTAAATATTTAACCAAAGTCACCACTTGCCGACATTCACTATTTTACGCAATTATTAACCATCTTTATTTGAATCGATTAATTCTTATTCTCTGAATAAAAACTATTCGCGTTATTAATGACTGATAATAACAGAACGAAACATTAACTAAATTATTTGATGAATTATAATAGAATATATTTCAGCAGAACATGAATATTTCAGGAGATCAGGAGAGCTCAAACATGGCGTTTCACTAATAATAATAATAATAATAATAATAATAATAATAATAATAATAATAATAATTCATTTAATTCATTTAAATTCATTAATTCATTTAAATTAATTATTATTATTATTATTATTATTATTATTATTATTATTTAATTTAATTTAATAGTGTTGGTGTGGTTATGGTGTAAAGGCAGTAATGGTCTAGGCTGACTGTAGCTGTAGTTAGACTGGACTCATGGTTCAGATCAGCTTTAATCAGACTGGAAAGCGCTTCAGCTCTGCGCTCAACAGCAGAATTTAACAGCGCAGTCACCTGAAAACCACCATCACACACACACACACACACACACATTAAAGACTAAATGACTGAACTACAGAGCGCGTCTATCACTTTTTTACACGGGTTTAAGCGTCGCTAAAAGCGAAGTCTGTTTAGATTCTACACACTAAACTACTGAAATTCTTCTTCTTTTTCGTCTTCTTCGTCTTCTTCTTCTTCTTCTTATTATTATGTTGTTGTTGTCGGTTAGTTAAACAGACACTGAATTCTCAAAATTAAAGAATAACGAAAAAACGTAAACTAGCAAACAATTAATGACTATTAATTATTAACTTTAAAATAAACTTAAACAAAGATTTCATTAGCAAATATTAATTAGTTTAATTTGTAGACTCACTTTAACAGCTTTTGTAGCCCGTCCTTGTAAAAAGTTGTTAACCTGCCAAACAGCCTAAAACTGTGTTAGTTTGTACTGCAAATGGTAGTTAATTTAGTGGTAATGAACTTAATGGTAATTTATTTGATGGAACCCCATTTGATGGTAGTTAATTTAGTGCTAGTTAATGCAATGACAGTTAATGGTAATTTATTTGATGTTCCTTCATTTGATGGCAGTTACTTATAAATATGAAATATTGACTTATACACAGTAAATCTGCCAGTGTTAAATCAACACTATTAGAGTTAAATTAACACTGAGAGTGTTACATTTTGACACCCTCAGTGTTAATTTAACTCTAACAGTGTTGATTTAACACTGGAAGATTTACTGTGTAAGGACCTATAGATATTGAGTGACCCAAAAGCTTGCAGATTAAAAGCAGCCAGTAATCACTGAAACAGACTGGTTTGCGAATAAGTCCTGTTGGCTTATTCACAGTTCTCCTCACTGCTCTCCTCTTTTCTCCTCACTGCTCTCCTCACAGTTCTGCTCTGTCACTACTCTCTTAACAGTTCTCACAGTTCTCATAGTTCTTACAGGTCTCTTCATATTTCTCCTAACTGCTCCTCAGTTCTCCTCATAGTTCCCCTCACTTCTCTTTTCAGAGCTCTCCTCATTGTTCTCCTCACAGCTCTCCTACATCCTCATAGTTCTCCTCCCTGCTCCTCACAATTCTCCTCCCTGCTCCTCACAATTCTCCTCAATGCTCCTCACAATTCTCCTCAAGATTCTCATCACAGCTCTCTTCAGCATTTGTACCTGAAACAAAATCCGGCTGAGCCAAAGGCCTCAGCATTCTGCACTCTGTCACTGGGCAGCTCTATTTGACAGTGGGAATTATCTGTAAATACTTCATTAGAGTGTGTATGAGCTCGCCTTTGTGCCTGACGCTTTACCTCTGCTGAGATTTACAAATGAGAACATAAACAGAGTCAAAAAGAAAGCCAGCTCAGCTCTGAGCGCACATGAGGGGCTCTCACAATGTAATCTGCCCATTTACCCTCCAAGTGGGGAAGGTCGAGCTCAGTGGCCGTGAGTCACTGTTTGCTCACACTCATAATTTTTGTCTTATGAAGTTCTTTTTCTTCTTCTTCTTCTTTGAAGTGAAAAGAGACACAAACCACAAGAATAGTCTAGTCTTCTGTCTCTTTATGGTCTTCCCATTTGATGTCTGAGTCATTTGTAAAACATTTTGCACCAACAACATATTTACTATCTTGAAAGTTGCAATTAACAAAATAGATTAAATAAGAATTTGGTTAGTTTAAGACATTTTGTCATCAATACGTTTTCCAAACAAAAGGTCAGTTTACTAGCAAAAACATTTTGGATCAAACTCATAAAAGCTACATTTCAACTAATTATGCAACAAATGCTAGCAATACACCATAAACTGCATCTGGCTATCTCTACACCTGATCTCCTTACAGTGGGCAAATGATAAAGCTCTCAAAGTCCTACACATAAACTTAAAAAAATAAACATTCTTCAAGTTGTTTTTGGTCTGGTTTATGTTTATAAAACCCTTTAATTGGTATTGAACCTTCACAACTTTAAAAATCTAATGTATAAATAAGTGATATTCAAGTTAATTACATGTAGTTTTTTATGGCTTCGCTCCAAATAACCCATTTAGCACCTTTTTTGGAATGCAGGTGGAGAAATGAACTATGAATTGCATAAATAATAATATGCAGATTTGCTTTCTGATAAAGTGATGAAATAACAAAGTTAGTATTTTCAGAAAAGCTGTGTAATTGAAATTCACTCTGTTCATCGATGCTTTTCATTGTCATGGGTGCATATAACTAATTAAGTTACTCACCTTTATAAAAATGCCTTATGATCAGTGCCTAGATATATTTAACAAGGTAGGTTTAAGGCCAATATCAACTTTATATTAAATGATTTTAACGTGTGGCTGAAAATATTGTGCTAACATTTCACTTCCCTGTTAACATTCACTTTTCCCTTAACAAGAGAGCAGGCTGATAAATGTCCCAGCTTGGGAAGAGACTTTTATCTTTCTGCCTGTGGCCTTTCAGTGAAATCAGCTCTTCTATAATTTGGGATCTTGGGAACCAACAACCATTATGTCCAGACAATGTGTCAACGTTGACACAGACAGATGTGCTAAACTGTGAGAGAGAATTCAGGGGTTCTTATCAGCTAATGAAAGAACTTAAGGGTGGAGAACAACTGTTTATAGCTACTGATGCTAATGCTATTGGTGGCGTCACTAACTTAACAGGGATCGAAGTCCACGGCCTCAGTCCTAGAGACCAGAACAACAAATAAACTCATGTCTGACTCCCACAGTTTATTGACAACAAACAGTGACAAACAAGAAAGCCTCTGTGATACTGCTTGAGTGAGCAGAATTTATTGCTGCAATGGACAACAGACCTGATGCTGGCCATGAACCCAAACAACACACCTTAGATTTCAGCTTCAGGAAAACCAGAGCCTCATAATCAAACATCTAGGGTAATGCATTCTCTTGTTGTGGGCTTTATAAGAAGACTTCTCAGGACAAAGATTAATACAAGACAAAATTTGAAATGTAAAATGAATGTTAAACCTGAAACAAAATTAAATATAATATAAAGAATACAGATATCAAATGCATTTGGGAATTGTTCTTATTACTTACCAGGTTATGTCAGATAGTGGGGGTCTGGTACAAACGTATTGTGTTCTCCCCATCTACCTTTTCTGACTTCCATGCTCTCTGTTGAAATAATGGCTGACGAGAGAATGGCCATGTGGGTAAATGAAATGGCCACACAACTTTGACAACCTGAATGGGCGGAACTACACAGAACAGTCAGTGTCAATCATTTACTGCCATTTACTAGTGGAGCAAGTCCTCAAAACAGTCTTGGAAACGCTTCGAATTTATTTAGCAAAGCGGTCCATCGCAAGCAAAGGGACTTCACTACCCATTTGGCCACAAATTGAAACTGATTCGGCAGTGTATTGTGATGGAGTCCATGAACATGAAGTTTGAGGTTGATGAAAGGAGGCTGATGGAGGAGTGGTTGCAGAACCCATGGAAGAAGGAGGAGGAGGAGGTGAGTCTTCTTTCAAACAAAACCGTTATTTGTTTAAGTAGAGAAGGTCATAATCAGTGAGCTGCATCTAGTATTAAACATTACTGATCCTGGCCTTTACGTTCTAAATCTCCATTGGCACTGTGAAGTTTTCCAGAGCAGTGGAATTTCTGTGGCAAAGGAGAGAGAGAGAGAGAGAGAGAGAGAAAGAGAGAAAGAGAGAAAGAGAGAAAGACAAAGAGAGAAAGAGAGAGAGAGCTGGAGCCAGGGCTGTTACGCTCTTATTAAAACTCCAATCATGTCTGAGAGCTTTGGACTAAAGCAGCCCCCAGTCTCAGCTCAAAGCAAGATGGAAGAATTTGATATGTCTGTTTCTCTGTCATGTCTCAACAGACTCTCAGATTTTTTTCAATGAGTGGCAATACAGGTTTCATCAAAATAACCTGAAATTAGCATGGAAATCAACTGTAAACTATATGGGGATGTATTTTATATGACCTATGGTCCCCTACTGTCTGATCTCACCCACCTTCTGTAATCTTATATACTGACCTCAGTACAAGTGCTAGCTCTAATTAACAACTCATTAGTAATAATGCAATTATTTAATTATCATACTAATTATATCAAAACAAACAAATCATTAATTTATTACATTTCAGACTCTTCCACCTGTTGAATGTAATATTCTTGTACTTGTAGGTGGAGCAATATAAACAATTTTCCTTAAAAGTATAAAGAAGCATGTGTGTGTGTGGCTTTGAAGTGGATATGTGCGATAGTGATCTATGTGGCGTTGTGTAAGGATCTCAGAGGTCAGAGGTTGTGGTGGTCCTGTGTTTGTTATTGCTATGCTGCCCTTGGTCAGGTTAACACAGCACGGCCCACTCGGCCTTCTCCCCACATGCTGAGGAGGAGAAAGGAGGGGTCACCCTCTTAAATGTGTTGATGGGACCCGGGGTCGCTAATCTAAAGTGCTGAAATGTTATCCCGCTAAGAGGAGGGAATGTGCCAGAGCACTCCCTCTACTACAGCAGTGAAGAGCCTTTGGCAACAGCAGCACCCCAGACTAAGTTACTGCTCAATGCATCGGCAGCTTAAGGTAGCAGACAAATTTTAAAGGGGATCTGCCTGCAGAAATAAGGGCTGACCAGCTGGGTCATGATCAGTAAGACCTCAGAAAATATTTTGGAATTTTCACCTCAGCAAAGGCACCTAACAAAGAGACCTCTCACTGGTATTTGAATAAACCAGAAGTATGAATGGATACTTTGGGCCAGGTGGGCTGAAAAAGGCTTTGAGAGGAAAAAAAACCTCCTATAAAAATTGCAAGTGAAACATCTCTCAAACATCATTAGTCTTTCAAACCCAAAGTGTTTTCTTATGCGTTTATTAGACGGTACCCCTACAGAGGTATCAAAAGCATTCCGTCCAACTCATTCCATCAAGTCCACAGTCCACAAGTGGGGAGACACACGCTATTGCATAAACACTCGATTCACACTAGCACAAACTGCTAGATTTTTAACAGTCAGGAATAATAACCACAAATATCCATAAAAGCCCACTTGAAGAAATATATATACAAAGTGTCTGACCTATGTAAGTTTATCCTCCAATAACAATGAATGCTGCTGGCTCCCATGTCACTAATGCCAGCTGGGGGAAACGGATGCACTGCATTAAAAGTGACTAACCCAAACACAGAGCAGTTAGAGAAAACCTAACATGCATTACCATCCATACATATAATACCTTTGGAAATTAATGAGCTAACGCAACCAGGCATGTTTATGACTGTCTACGTTGAGCCTCAGGCATGTCTGTCTTTATGCTGACCACTGTTGGATTTGCAGTCTGTTGCAAAAGACGTTTTGATGTATTAAGGTCTGGTAAACTGAGGGCTTCCCTGGGCTCAAGGGACTGTACCCCCACCCCCCTGCGTTAGCCTGGCTCTTCAGTAATTCTAATGCAGAACACATTGAGGGCCAGCGCTCAAGGCCCAGGCCTGCACCCAGCCAGAGAGGGTTGAGAGAGCCAGATCAGCCACTTAATCAACCATTATTTATGGGGCTCGGTGGTTTAAATCAACAAGAGCAGGAACTGGGGCCAGGCCTTATGGGTTTATAACTGCTGTCAAAATAATCACATACAGATATATTCATCAGAGTGCACACCAGCTCTGTTTGGCACTCCCCCAGTGCAAGCCTCAAACCTGCAGTCATTCATGACATTGTCTCTCTATTATTATATCTCACGCTGACCATTTGTTACTTTTAAACTCTTCCCTCAGGACCTCATTCTTTTACTCTGCTTCTTCTCCTTTATGTCATTTTCTCTCCCAGGCTTCTCACCCTCCCATCCTCCCTTCAGCTTCTGTCTACAGAGCCCACAGCTCTTGGAGCTGTGCTGGAGCTACCATACCATGATACCAGTGCCAGCAGAGCCAAAGTTTGTGACAGGAAGAAAGGATGAAAGGAGCAGGAAGGAGGAAGGAGGTAGGACCAGCAAGTTCTGTGGATTTTAAAAGGAATGGGATGTCTGAATGAGTAATACATGACAAATGGGTCTGGCTGTTTTTGGGAACAGAGGCATTAGCGTGACTGGTTTGGCACTGAATAACAGAGGAGGGAATGACAAGCAGAGAGAGAGAGATAGAGGGGGAAAGAGACAAGGAGAATAAGAGGAAGAGTGGGAGAGAGATGGAGAGTAAGACAGAGTGAGAGAGCACTGCTGGGCCACTGGGTGGGAAGAGATAAAGCCGGTGAGAGCTGAGATCGTGGGTGATCCAGATCCTTCCATGTGTCATTAATTAACTTAATAGCCTTCCCAGCTATTTAGATGACAAAAACTCACAGATGAAGGGTGGGGTGGTTTGATCCAAATGCAGGCATGCAAATTAATGGTTAGACAACCAGCTTGGTTCCAGTTTAGCATTACACCCTCACAAGAGGTGTTTATATCTGACACTGAATGAAATGACAGATATTAGTTCACATAATCACTATGATCATTCCAGAGATGGGTAGTATTTATGCTGCATGTGTTTAATATAGTATTTTATTAACCTTTTGTTTTAGTCTCAAAATAATACAGTTCAGACCAGTATTTTTGTTTTAAAGTACTTTCTAATTAGTGGATAACATTCAAAATGACTTTTCCAAGAATGTAGGTCTAACACGATATAGTAAATGTTGAGTGAAGGTCTAAACTATTGAAAGGTCTACATCCAGAAGGTTCAGGAGACAATCATGACAAATAGCTGTAACGCAGGGAGAGAGAGGCTCATTGCAAAAGATTGTGCAATGTGAAGGTCTAATATGCCTAGCAGTCAAGAATTACAACTTGTGAGTGACAGGCATAAAGACAAATACATTTAGAGAATGTGACTTAATCTGAATAACACCAATAGAAAGAAATGATAACAGAAAAGACAGCAGTTAGACAATCAACCAGCCATAATAGAAACACATCACAGAACTGACTGATTGTTATATAGTTAGCCAAGACAAATCGAGTCTTCCTGCATCATTTCTTTAGGTCATTCAATAGTCCTTCTTTGATGGCTTTCTTTAACAGTTGTTGAACACAGAACTGCTCTTCACTGGCAGGTCAACTTGCTAAGTTAAAAACAGTGTGTGTAAAACCCTCATTAAAAACACAGGCTGAACCATCAAACTGGGATGACACCCACTAATATGCTAGAACCAAGCAATTAAAATATATGCAAGTCCACTCACACCAACATATATCATGAAATGAAAGAAAAAACTTGTTGCAGTCTTTAATGCAATTTGCAATGTAAATGCTACTGCTCTGAAGTTTGGAGTCAATTTTCACAAATTCACATAAATGTTGATACTATGATAATTCCACAGATGTTGCTGGTTCAGATATTCATGTTCTATGATAGAAGTGTGAGGTAGGACAGTGCTGCCATTTTTAGTGCAGTTTTAGTGACTCCCACAAATTGTTCCTACGTAGCTTTTACAAACCGGATTCCAAAAAAGTTGGGACGCTAAACAAATTGTGAATAAAAACTGAATGCAATGATGTGGAGATGGCAAATGTCAATATTTT
>BRDA01037107.1:0-14810 GCA_036984385.1 Crenuchus spilurus | reverse complement strand
CCACCACCATGTTTCACAGATGAGATAAGGTTCTTATGCTGGAATGCAGTGTTTTCCTTTCTCCAAACATAACACTTTTCATTTAAACCAAAAAGTTCTATTTTGGTCAGCTTAACCCTAAATGTATAACTTTTAAATGAAAAGTTATTACTTTCCCCTCTGGGATTAATACTATGATCTATCAATCAATCCATCCATCCATCCTTCCATCCAATGTAAAAATGATTTAAACCCTAACCCCACCCTAAAATTACCCCTAACATTTGCTGACTATGATACATAAACTTGATCTACTCTCACATATAATATTTATTTTATATTATGTTATAGATTATTATTATTATATTACGTTATTTTACGTTATATATTGTTGTCTTGTCTTGTATTGTATTATGTTATATTTTGCTACATTCTGCAATATAATTATGCCTTAATATTCAGCTTGGAAGATTACAAGGAGTATCTGTAACATCATTTCACAGTTGAGTGCAAATGTACAGGAGTATTACTAATACAAAGTACTGCCTACAAGCAGGCATGTCCAAGCTAGCTGAAAGATGAACATCATTTCTGTATCTCGCCTGAACTACAGTGCAGCCAATGTGCTTTTATCAGAATATCCTCATCTGCTGATGGAGAGCTGCCAAAGCTTGTAATGCTCATAACCTGATATTTCCTGGGATTACAGCTCCTGATGACGCAACACAGAAGTTTTCACCTAAATTACTGTGTAAAAATAGACTTCAAAGGACAAGATGAAGCAAATTGAGATAAATTATTTTTGTACTTAGTAGTTACAATAATAAACACTTCCAGCTCTCTTGTAAAGAGGTACTAGAGCTCCCCATTACAGAGAGCTAGTCAGCTGTCATTGTGCCCGGACTCCCTGACTATCAGCAACAATATCTACAGTGACTTAGTACCTCGCAAGGCGGTGGTAGCTGAGGGGTCAACTGGGCTGCTGTAGCCGCATGGTAATGTGACAGCATGATTTAGGAGTGCTGTCCACTGTTATCTACGCACAGTTTACGAGGCTGCCCACACACAAATGCTCACACACACCCAGCTGTGGCTGACAGTGAACAGCTATATTCTGATAACAAAAAGCCCGGGACACGAAGACCTGTCCGCCACGACAAGCAAGCACAGGGATGCTCTGAATATGTAATAAAAAGTGCTGAAAGAGTGCCAAGGACCAGAGAAGACGAGAGGTGGATAGAAGGCAAGAAGGAGTCAAAGAAAGCAAAGGGAAAAGAGCATAAACAGAAGAAGCAGAGTAAAAGACAAATAGACACCAGAGTGCGTGGACAAATCAGGTAGGAGCAGAAACACAATTAAATTAAACAGTGCACAGTAAATCACCCAGTGTTAAATCAACACTATTAGAGTTAAATTAACACTGAGAGTGTTACATTTTGACACCCTCAGTGTTAATTTAACTCAAAGTGTTGATTTAACCCTGCAGATTTACTGTGCAGGTTCATTTTCATTATCATGGCAATGCCGATGTCTCTAAAACACCAGTACAGTCCTGGGAAGAGACAAGTTTTTCTAGCATTTAAAAAGGAACACAACCGTAGATTTGGATGCTCCTGGACTACAGTCTGAGGTAAAAGCAAAGCTATATTCAGTTATAAACATGTATATAGCTGAGAACACATTAAAGCAACATTATGTAAAAAAAGTGCCTCAAAACAACAGCTTTAAAATCAATGTGATGGTACACTGACTCAGAATAGTGAGAATGGTGTCTCTATCATTGCCATTGTGGACCCTTATAACCTGCTGTGACTCTGAAGCTGTGTTCAGACTGCAGGCAAGTCTGATTTGTTTCATTATCTCAATTCTTATTTGCAAGAGCTCAGATGAGATTTGCACATCCAAACATCACAACTCTATCTGCTTGGATTGCTGTGGTAATGACATAGGCGCCAGCAACTACACTCATGGTGGTGACGTGGCTTTGGGGTTGCCAGGTTCACAGTTTTTGGAGTTCTTTAAAAAATAAACCACGACTTCAAAAAAACTCATAGTAACAGAGTAGAAAAAAATACAGCTGGATATGCCTTAGGTAGACTTTGTAATATCACATGATTCAGTGGAGGGATCTAAACATATAGATTTTAGCAGAGTTAAGGAAAAGTATAATGTTTTAGTAACTGTAAAAGATTACAATTATGTAGACATTTTCTTCACTCGCCGTCTTACATATTTATTCATAATCATACATACATACACGTATACAAAATGCTTCAAAAGTATCAAATAGAAAAGAAAATGAATTAGATTTCAGTAGAAAAAGCACAATTATAGCTTCTTCAAACGTCTTTGATTATAGATCTGTCAGAAAGTGGGCGTACGAATGTTTCAGGACCTGGCAACCCAGGACTCCACTGCACCTTTGTGGCATGTTTTTTAATCATCACTTCCGTCACTTTGGATTTGATGTTAGTTGTTTGTCGCATTGTGAGTGGACAATTGCACATTGTCCGCTGCCAGAGCATCCAGATTGAGACGGATCTGTACAAATCTGATTGTAATTGGATTTCAAACCACCTCCAAATGTGGCTTAGATCAGATTTGTGAAAATCTGATTTCATGCCATTTTTGACTGTCCAGACTACCAAAAATCAATCTGGACAGGCCAGAAATCGGATTTGGGCTTGCTGTCTGAACACAGCCTATTTAGCTATAGAACTGTAGCCCTTTACAACACCACGTCAACTATGAGTCTTCAGCTAACTTGCCAATCGCAGCATGGAAATCATGGCAGGGACTGAGAAGAAACTGAAGGAAACGTTGTCAGAGCAAGGAAGAAAAATAGGGAGAGTGACAGAGCCAGGGACTGTACGAGAGTAAATCTCCGACTGGCTTTTACTCATTGGCAAGAGCTAAAAGACATAAAAGGATGCAAGACAGATGCTGTGCTGGCTCAGTCCCTTTCCTGGCTAGCATGCAAAGCAATAACTTCATCTCATGCCAAAATGTTTGGTCAGTCTTTGTCAGTCTCACCTCAAATAAGCCTTGAAAGTTTGGAACTTTGAAAGCTCAGCTAGCTTGTAATAAGTTATTCCGTCCAACATATATGTAATATAGCCTATATCATGTCAACACAACCATTCTCCACATTCAAACACTTAGCAAACAATGAAGCCTACATGGGTTAAAATCGCACACAGCATCTCAGCAAAATGAAAACATTAGGAATGCACTGAATATTCAGCAACCAAATTTATTCAGCCGAAAATGGCAAAGAATGGCAAATGAAAATAAGTGAAAAAACAGAATAATTTATACGGAACAATGAAATTTTAATGATACTGTTACCTTTTTGGACATTCAGAATTGTGTTTGTATTAGCCTTGTGTTTGTTAGCTTGTGTTGTTTTTGTGTTAGCTTGTGTTGTGTTTGTTAGCTTTGTGTTGTGCTAGCTTGTGTTGTGTTTGTTAGCTTTGTGTTGTGTTACCTTGTGTTTGGGTGATCTTGTATTTGTGTTTAGCTACGTGCTGTGTTAGCTCTATGTTGTGTTAGTTTTGTGTTTGAGTGAGCTTGTGTTGTGTTAGCTTTGTGTTTGTTAGCTTGTAATGTGTTTGTGTTAGCTTGTGTTTGTGTTAACTTTGTGTCTGTATTCGCTTTTGGTGTGTTAGCTTTGTGTTGTGATAGCTTTGTGTTTGTGTTAGCTTGTATTGTGTTTGTTAGTATGTGTTGTGTATGCTGCAGTGTTAGGGATTGTCTCAAAATTACCAGAAGAATGTGAAGTGTCAGTATCTTTAGCAAGTGCAGTTTGGTGATAGGTGCCTTGCTCAAAGGCACTTCAGTCATTGGTGACGCATGCCAGCTTCTCAATCCTTTAGGGCATGACTGCCCTCAATTTCACCAAATTCACTTGTCACCTTCCAGTGTAACATCCGGTCAGTCGTAGCCCCGTTAAAGACATGGGCAGAGTTCACCTTGTTGAGGCTGGTTAACTCTACAGCAGTTTGTCTGGTTTGGCCGACAGAGCGATGAGGGTAATTAAACTTGTCTGAAGTGTCGTGTCACCAGACGGCCATGCTGATTATATCCCAGCCTTTGCTGCTCCAGCAGAAATAGACTTGGAGCACAGATGTGGGCGGACATAATAATGAATGAGACATACCTGGCAGCCCACAGACCTACTTCTCCACATTTACTGTGCAAAGTTCAAAGGTCAACACCAAGTTTAAAAATATATATCTTTTTTGATGTCCTTTTGTATCAAAAAGCTGGACATGGTTTGAAGATGGAGCTGCTAACAAACTGATGTTGCTAACAACTCAATAGAGAGTTGTTTCTGTACAAATACATCAACAAGACATCTCAAACCTCATCCAGATATTAATAAAGGTCTCAGACTAGTGGATGTGGCTTAGAACACAATATGACTCCCCATTACACTACACTACACTATACTTCAGACAGCAGCAGAGCTGGAAGAAGACTGATCTTAGATCATTTTCCTCCATATTTATAATGGTCATCGGCACTAAAACTGATTCTAGATGAGCAGTTCCTGCTCTTAGTCTTATGTCTTAGTCCTAGTCTGAGTTGTATGCAAGATGGCCAATACAGCATTCTGCTACACAAGTTTTTGTTATATTATAAAGCTCACAGCAAGTCATATTGTGTCCTATACCAACTCCACTAGTCTGCTAGGCCTTCATTAAGATTTGCATAATGTTCGAAAAAAGTTGTGGTGAGGTTTACAGAAACTAAGGGTACTTTCGTGTTTGTTAGCAGTGTTAGCCTCACAGCTCCAGTTCTAAATTAAGGAACCCAAATTTACACTCCAAACATATCTTGGCTACATCTGAGGTTGAGTAGAAATATAATTTGATTTCATTAAAAACTGTTGGTGTTCAGCTCTGCCAACCTTGTCATTTATTTTTTGGAGTAGCAACTTACTGCGGCGGCATGACAGAGCACAGTAAGGCATGGTGGGGCGTGAGGTCAGGCACATTTGTTGATCAGTATTGATTGAGTCAAGATGCTCAGTCATCACAACTTATTATTAAGCACATAGCTTCCCCTCACCATCATATCAAGTTATTCAACACACAAATATTAAGGACATTTTTACAGTATTTATACAATTCATATACTTAATCATTCATTATTTGCTGTACAACATGCCACATTTTTAACCAGTTACCTATAACTATAACCATCGCCATACATCAATATGCACCATCTTTAACTAGTCATACTGTACATCCCTATACACAATGTTAAACAATCCTTTACCAATTACATGTCCCTGTGCACAATTATATACACTCCTAAGCATTTATACATCTCTATATACAATTACATTCAATCATTAAGCAGTCATACACCCCTAAATACCATTAGATACAATACATACACACCTTTACATACAATTATTAGCCAGTTATACATCATATTACAGCCTGTTCACCATTATATTCATTCTCTGGCCAGTGAACTATTTAGTCAGATAGCTGTTTGTTGTCACACAGGTACGATTTCAAGAATTTTCAAGCAATTCATCCAAAATTCCAGCACTTTCCAGACCTGGAAAACACACCATTAAAATTTAAGTACTCTTAAGGATTTCCAGCACTCATACGAGCCCTGTAAGCCCTGTACACCTCACATGCAGGTGTAGTTTGATAGGTCTTAACACACTAACTTATTACTAACTTAATTTAACACGGCTGACTGGACAGAAACATCAGTAGGCCACCATATTTTTTTTAGGCTATGCAATATGGTGTTGATATAGGTCTGGGTCAAATATCAAAACAAGCTGGAACAAATACAGTGGAACCTTGACTTACGAGTGACAACTTTTCAGCCGTCGCTTTGTAGCTTTTTTTTTTTTTTTTTTGCTCTATGATGCTAGCCGAGATGTCAGTAACAAGCAAATTTCCGCCACTAGGAGTCACTAGCTAACATGAGTAAGTGGAAAGATCACAGAGAAGACATCGTGCGTTTGGCGGTGTAGATGAAAAGTGGTGAAAAACTGTCATTACTTTGTTTTTGAGGCTCCACAGCTCTCTGCCTGTAGAGTACCGGAAGAGGTTAAACCTAGTGCTGTGATTGGTTGAGGTTTTCTTTTCCAAACAGGCTACTGCCCAATAAGGTTACAGCCATAGAGGAGCTGCATAACGCGTGAATACACAAACAGCTGAACTCTAAGCCATCAAAGGCTTTTTGCATATTTTTAAGTAACAAATCGTAGCAGCGTAATCTGATGTCTAAATGCGTATCTGCTACGCAAAATGCGTAGAGGTTGCCAGGTCTGGGTGTTATGGCTAAGTATATATTTTGCTGTTGTAACTTTCAGAAAGCTGTTCAAATTCAAGTCCATTAAAAATCAGTTAATAAACTGCTTTATGCATTTTTTATGTCCCTCTTAATTTTCTTTCAAGATATGCAGTAGAAAAACTACACACAGGCCAATGTAAGCAGGGCTAAAAACTGTTAATGTTAGCACTAGCTCTGAGCTTAGCCGTGAAGGCTTCCACAAAGCCTTTAATGAGAAAACCAATAAGAAATCCAGCAAAAATCATGAGGCGCAATTTCATAAACTCCGCATCATGCATTTTTTATGCACTTTTTCAGTTTCTTTTAGGATTTGCAGTAGAATACACTTCCTATTCTGTCAAGATATTGAAAGCCACAGCAGTTCTTTCATTTGCCGGTGATTGAATCTAAGCTTCAACTTCCTTTTAATTCAATCAAACTTCCCAAGTCACCAGCGAGGCTGAGGAGTAAAATGGTCAGATAGTGTTGTTATGCAGTCCGACTTAAGTGGAGCAACAGCATCTCTCTGGAGTTGAGGAAATTCCATTCATCACACGCTTAGTTAGGCCTGTCATCACACATCCATAACATACTGCACCCAATCAGGATATGGACGTGTGACACCAAGAATAATGGACTGTCTCTCCATCATTTCCCCTGCAGATGCACACTGATGGATTGCACAAGGCTCACCAGATGGAAAAAGATATTCAGTCTTACACTCGATAGTCCATCTTGGCTTTGACAAGCCTCAAAAACTTTGATCAGCTAAGTGGATGATGAAGAATATGAGCAGAGCTACAGTGTAAAGGGAAATGTTCTGCTTTGGCGCACTCGGAAGCAAAAGACCTTGTAATCAAAGCATTAGCCTTCTCAAATTGCACCACTTTAAATACCCTCTTGAACAATCTGACAAAAAAAAAACTTTTCTTCCATTTACCCAAGATTCAATCAATCAAGACATGTCTGGAGTCCAAATGTGCTTCTTTAGATAAGAACTGGAGCTGCTAATGTTGCCAACATATACAAGACCTCGACAGTAAGTTGATGCAAAAACATGCTAATCTGGATAGTAGAGATGGACACAAATCACGTGCATTCTGTTCATTATGTAATCTCTTGCAATAACATGGTATAAGCACCAAAGGCAGCAATCTACTTAACCCACAACAGAACATCACACTCTCATATGCCACACTCTAAACCTCTTTAGTAGCCTCACAACTTCTTTTTGTTTTAATTTGAATGTTAATTTTTGGTTTGAAACGTAATACAAGAAGTTACTATGCATTGTTTAGAATTTTAAAAAGACAATGTCTCATCACTTTTCTGCATTCAAATTTTGCTTAAAATATAGTAATATCAAATCATGAACCCAATGCTGTATGTGTCTTTTCAAGGGAATGTCCCTATCCCCCCCCCCCCAATTTTCCCCCAAATGTAGTAGCCAATCAACCTACCCATTCACTAGGACTCTTCCAATCACTTGTAATGCCACTGACTCTAGGAGGGCAAAGACTAGCACATGCCTCCTCCAATGCGCTGCCTTTTTTCAAACTGCTGCTGATACATCACTGAGAAGCCATCGTGTTTGGAGGAAAGTGCAGAATCCCCATCTCTGATACATCAGCTGACACCTGAGCCAGTGGACATTATGTAGTAGTAATGGTGAGTGCCATCTACCCACCCAGAAAGAACAAGGCCAATTTTGCTCTCTCAGGTTCCGGCTGCTGATAGCAAGCAGGGATTCAAATTTGCGATCCTCTGATCATAATGTTAGAGCCTCCACTGAGCCACTCTGAGCCCTAAATCTCCCTATTTTTATCCCTTTGCCCCATTGTGCATAGTGACACAAATCAAATGGCTATTTCTCAGTTTGTAGGATTTATCTTGTGGTATTTGGCAACTCAAAGGCAACAGTGAGCAAATGACTCTGCTCGACATGCATAACTTGGCGCTGTCCCCTGGGGGCATCATTAGATGTGGACATTCGAAGCTCTAGCTTCAAATGTTTCCAAGCCAGCCCCAAATGTTTTTTTTTTTTACAAAGTAAAGTTTGTGCATGACTACCAATGTTTGCTGTGTGACCTTCCCCCAGTCACAAATTAAACTGAACCCTGAGCAAACTCCTACTCAGTAGAAACCCAATAGTCACCCAAATACCCCCCCCCAAAAAAAAAATTGTACAAATACATGTATTTTTTGTTTACATTCATGTATATTTATTAGATGGCTCTCCTTCAAGCATTTGGTGAGCATCCTTCCCTGTTCACCTCAAGACCAGCTGAATATCAAACCAAACATGATATATAAGCCCCTCTGGGTTGGTTGGATCAAGCACTATGGATGATTCAACCATGCTGAAATCAGATACACAAACTGCACTGGGATGTTTCCTCTTCGCAGTGCTGTCTCTCCACAGCCTCTGAAGATATAGGGGATGTTTTTCAGATGAGCAGTAAACAGGTAAGCATGCCACAGGTGCAGTGTGCACTTAGCACAAGCTTCAGATGTGCTGAGGGTGGAACTGTTAACACCCACCACTTTGCACTGGTACAAATAGACACAGCAGAGCTGCTGGAGTGTTTAAACACATCAGTGTCACTGCTGGACTAACAACAGCCCACTAACCAGCAAACAACAAGCAAAGATGAAGGGTGAGAGGATGACAGATGAACTTCTGTCACTGGCTTTACGTCTACAAGGTGGACCAACAAGGTAGTGTAATGGTCTGCCCGTGCAAAGCAGCGACTGGTCACAAAAATAGGCTCTTTTCCTCTCGCTTCTTTAAGATACCTCTTCCAGCTCAAGGGCTATGTTGCTGAGGCCAACCCCTTTCCCCTTGTTGGTTACTGTAACGGACTGCCCCAGCTGAATGCTTTTTGGTCTCTGGTGTGAGCCCCTTATTACTTGCTCCAGTCTCAGCTGCCAACTATTGGCTGTTTGCCTTCGGAGGCGATTCACCCCCTCCGTTCTGGTGTGCCTGCCGCATAGGAGTGGTGAGTCAAAGGCGCTTAGTTGCATGAGGCCCAACCACCGAGATGCTCCACCTGGGGAAGGGTGGAGCCTTGTTTCCGCAGTGTGCTTGAGGATTGTTTCTTTAAGCCAGGGGTTTCAAACATACAGCCTATGAACAGATCTGCCTAATTATCGTTGTAATCCAGCCCACCAAATGACTCTAGAATGTTTCTGTGGATTGTGAATTGAAGGAAAAGATCCTTCATTATAAACAGAAAAGTGTTTGTTTTCACTAATCCACTAGGGAGCTTCATTACTAAGCTAAAAAAAATAAATGTGTCTCTTTCCAAACAGAAGAAAAGTAGACTCAGTGTCCAGTTTTCAAGAAAAACTGACTAATTCTTACTTCTTCATATATATAAATGGAAAACCTGTCTGATTTGGTCATAATCCACTGCAATTGTGAAATAATATAAATTTTCAATGTCATTATCAGACTCACCATACCGACAAATACAATGACTTTCAAGGACAAATGAGAATGGATAAAATGAATGAATTGCTGGCCAGTTTGAAGAGACAGCATTCAGGCTTTAATCATTACTAAACTGCACTGAATGGCAACCTTACCTTCATAATAAATGTTTGTATGAGAGGTGAAAAATAAGATTTATTGGCATTGTTACAGCTTAAGTTTGTTACCAGAAATGATCAGCCTTAAAAATAATCAATCATTTTTACAATCAATCACATTTTATTTTAAGTTTGTGGTAAATATGCTAACATTTACTACTATATCTTATATTTTATATTATATTATATATACCAGTGTTTTATATTATATTGTATTATACTTTTATATGCCTTTAAAATCTAATTGAATGTTTTTATGGATGTATGTTGTTCATGTTGTTTAAGAGGTACCACTCAGAATTTTGTTGTACCATGTACAATGACAATAAAGCTCTTCATTCTATTTTTTTAAATATATTTTTTTATTTTATGAGTTTGTTCATTCAGAATGTAAGATGGGTTGTTGATGTTTAAAAGAAAAAAAAAAAAACATTTAATACATACTCATTCCAAGTGTTCACTTAGCCTACAGTATAAAAAAACAAAAAAATCAGTCAAATTAGCTGTAAATCAGAATCACAGATGAAAACGCATAAACACGCTTGGAGGAGAGCACTAATTCCCTACTTACCCTATTCTGTAGATGCAATCTAATGAGTGGCTTCTCTCAACTGAAATAGCAAGAATGACAATAAAGCATCATCCCCAACCAGCTAACTGTTTTTTCTTGGATTGTCATTCATAGATGCAATGCCACCATCCTGGTTCAACCTTCACAACGAATTTTAAAGCAGTTTATGATTGTAAAAAAAAGAACTTTACATTCAGGTGACTTGCCTGTCCTCAAGACACATTAATTAAAAGCCACTAATTACAACAAGTGGTATGAGATTGAAGTGCAATCAGTCCAGCAATACTCAAACTATTAGCAATTACAATATATATAATTATAAATAATTATTATTAAATTATTATAATTACTACCCATAATTCCTCTAGACTTTTTACTCTCACATGGCTGCATTAGCACTTAAAATAAAGCAATATTTTCCTGGGATCAGGATGTACTGTTTTGAGCCAAAGAGACTCCTGCCACATCTTATCTCTTACACGCTGCTCCCAGCCAACATTGGAGGCCAACTGAGAGGTGCAATTTGAAGCGACTTGAAAATGACAGCAGTAATGAGTTGGCTGGAAAAAGGCTTAAAACCCCTCTGATTGCACCATCTTTTCAGACTGAGCCGCCGAGAACACCTCCAGGAAGAAAAGGCCCATTTGCTGATGTGCCTGGCTGAACATCCAGCAAACCCAAACAAGCTCATGGAGAGATGTTCTGTAATGCCCTAATGAATTACGATTAGGTTTTGACCCGTTATTTAATATACAGTTGCAAGAAAGGTGTGTGAACCCTTTGGAATTACTTGGTGGAACGAACTCTCACTTGCTATTCGAACAGTAGAGACCCTCGCAGTTTTCAAACGCAGACTGAAGATCCATTTATTTGTCGAGCACTTAAGCGAGCACTAGTTTAAAACACTTATTGTAATGAATTGAAATATAATAATGCTCATATATTGTGTATAATTGTGTATAAAGTCATGGCCGAAAGTGTTGGCACCCCTGAATTTAAGTATTTCTCCCAGAAAATTATTGCAATTACACCTGTTTTGTTATACACATGTTTATTTCCTTTGTATGTATTGGAACAACACAAAAAACAGAGGAAAAAAGGCAAATTTGACAATTTCACACAAAACTCCAAAAATGTGATTCAAACTCACCTGTGATAAGTAACAGGTGTGGGCAATTTAAAAATCACACCTGAAACCAGATAAAAAGGAGAGAAGTTGACTCAATCTTTGCATTGTGTGTCTGCGTGTGCCACACTAAGCATAGAGAACAGAAAGAGGAGAAGAGAACTGTCTGAGGACTTAAGAACCAAAATTGTGGAAAAATACCAACAATCTCAAGGTTACAAGTCCATCTCCAGAGATCTTGATGTTTCTTTGTCCATGGTGCGCAACATAATCAAGAAGTTTACAACCCATGGCACTGTAGCTAATCACCCTGGACGTGGACGGAGGAGAAAAATTTATAAAAGATTGCAACGCAGGATAGTCCGGATGGTGGATTAGCAGCCCCAATCAAGTTTCAAAGAAATTCAAGTTGTCCTGCAGGCGCAGGGTGCATCAGTGTCAGCTCGAACTATCCATCGACATTTGAATGAAATGAAACTTTCGGCCATGACTGTATGTCCTTCTTTCTAGGTATTAATAATGGTTTTGTTCTAACAGTGTTTGAACTACAGAGTGGTTTGCACTCTAAACTGTCTGTTATCTTAATGGAAACAAAGCACTGTTGTACATCACTCTGGATAAGAGCGTCTGCCAAATGGTGTAAAATCTAAATGCAACACAAGTTTAATTTATTATTCTTTAATATTTGCATATAAAACCATTTTAAAAAATCATGAAAATGATGTCTTTGGCTACAGACACTGAAACACTTCACATTTCTTCTGGTAATTGTGAGACAATCCCTAACACTACAGCTGCCGAAGCAAACACAACACAAGTTAAGAAACACAAACACAAACTAACACAAACAAAAAGCTAAGCGGCTGTATTCTGGCTTCATCATAAGTGTAGTTTGTGGTTATAGTTAATTGTCTTCTTCCATTTCACCACCAAATTGTAACTGTGCTGGTGAAGCTGTTTTTTGGTGAGGAAAAGCAGAATTCTGATTGTCCAAAAAGTAACAGTGTCATTAAAAACCTCGCTGTTCGATATAAATTATTAGGTCTTTTTCACTTATTGAAAGTGTTTTTTTGCCATTTTCGTCAAATAATTTTGGTTGCTAAATATCCAGGTAATAAATCAGTTGCTTTTCAATTATTTATTAATTTCAGGATTTATTAATAAGCACATGTCAACCAAATATTTTATTGTTTTTATTGTGTGCTCTGTAATTATAGCCACATTGTCTATATTACTTGTCGCTTATCACAGTATACTTGTTCTCTATATATTGTTTATTTATTGTTTGTAATTATATGTATGTGTTGTATGTTGTAGTTTTTATATTTTATACAATACTAGAGAGGAACCAATGGCCAGAAACAATTTACTTGTGTGTATCAACATAATAAACCTGGAAAATAACCAGGCAAATATTTCATTTCATTCTGACAATAATGAGAGAGAGGTAATATTATTCAACAAATAAAACTGAAGAAATGTCTTTAAAAATAATTTGTAATGTGTAATAGACACCCTTTATAAATATAAATGACTTATAAAGGACTTCATAAACACTGTGTTTTAGGTGAATGCAAAGTTGAAATGTGTGGGCACAGTAGCACAAAAAAGCAAACAGAGCATTTGAACACAAAAAGCTTATACCAGCTGTCAAGTATGGTGGTGGAAACGTCATGGTTTGGTGCAGCTTTGCTACAACAGGGTCTGACAAGCTCTCTATCACAGCATCTACTATGAATATATTACTGTGTCAGAGAAAAATGTGAGACCATCTGTCCAAAAACTGAAGATAAAAAAAAGGTGGATGAGGTAACATGACAATGGCTCAAAACAATCCAGTAAATCCACCAAGGAATGGCTTGAAAGAAAGACATGGAGAGTTCTGTGCATGCAAGAAACCTCTAGAACATCCCAAATGTGCAAGGAAGAGTGTTTGAAAGAGAATATTTCTTATTATGAATATCAACATGTCGATATTTCTTAATAAATAACTAAATATTTATTAGGAAATGCTATTTTCATGACTGTTCATGCAGGGGTTGTATGAAAGGCGTTGAAGCTGCTGACGCCTCACCATGTGCTCCAGTCACAGACAGTGACTTTAAGTGCATCTTCTCCTAAAATGTGATTCAAAGCAGAGGCTTTGCTGCCAACTGTTCCCCGACACACATCCTGATCTATTAAAGCTGATTTATCACCCACATTACACACACATCTGCTCACGGCCAAGCAGGCAGTGTGAACACACACACACACACACACACACACACACACTGCCTCATCCAACTGCAGCAAGACTGTCTGCCATGTCCTGACAATAAAATCTGCTGCATGTTGTTGTGAATGCTGCTGTCTCCTTGTTCTCTGTTCTGCTACTCAATGATGTTGGACGAGGAACACTCATTTTTAAACAAATAACTGAGTAACAAAAATCATATTTGATTAGCTAAAAAAAATGTCTGGAGTGCACAGGAACCATTAGGCTAACAAGAAATAAAACTCAATAGTGACCTAAAAATACCTCAAATACAACAAAACGTACCTCAAACCTCAGCCATTAGAACAGCAAAATTAGTCAATTGACCTCCTTTAATATCATTAACCATTATAATAGAAGATATTAGGCCACTAATAACTTTAAAAAAACAATGTTAATTGAATAAGAGGTATTAGTCAACCATAGTAAACGTGTACACTAGAGTATAAGATAATAACCCACAAACAACACAGCAGTAAACAGTTTTAAACACGAGATATTTGTCCATAAACAACATCAATAACCATTATTAATCACTAGAATAGGAGATATTAGGCCATAAACAACTTCAATAAACACTATTAATCACTAGAATAGGAGATATTAGTACATTAACAACCTCAATAAACACTATTAATCACTAGAATAAGAGATATTAGTCTATAAACAACCTCAATAAACACTATTAATCACTAGAATAGGAGATATTAATCTATAAACATCCTCAATAAACACTATTAATCACTAGAATAGGAGATATTAGTCCATAAACAACCTCAATAAACACTATTAATCACTAGAATAAGAGATATTAGTCCATAAACAACCTCATTCAACACTATTAATCACTAGAATAGGAGATATTAGTCCATAAACAACCTCAATAAACACTATTAATCACTAGAGTAAGAGATATTAGTCCATAAACAACCTCAATAAACACTATTAATCACTAGAATAGGAGATATTAGTCCATA
>BRDA01037106.1:0-16468 GCA_036984385.1 Crenuchus spilurus | reverse complement strand
GATACTGACTAATTCCAACATGGCTTCTGTTGTGTGTTTCTCCATCCAGATGGACCAGCCAGGCCCTGAGCATCACATGGTGGACCTCCACTGGCTGCTTAATAAAAAAGTTTCTTTTGTACAGAACAGCCGAAGGGAAAGTAAGCTGAATCTCCTTTGCTCTTGTAACTCCAAATTTCTTGAGGTGGATCCATGTTCTTCTGAAAGTCACAAGTCCAGCGGTCTTTGGAGTGGATAGTACAACTTCAACCCCTATTCTACAGGCTCTGGTACATTTGTACCTCACCTGCAAACTGGATTCCACCGTGACTGCATCAGGGACTGACTCAAACTGCATGAAATCCCCATATTGACTACTCTCCAGTGCGGGTAACGGTGAGTCAGTGGTGCGTATGGAGGTATCACAGTGAATCTGAAGCAAAACAGACACAACATAGAGTGGTTAGTAGGGGTGTAGTGATGCATCAAGGCACCATACATCGCAATGCATACTTGTGACGATGTAGAAAGATGATATCACGTGCATTCTGTTCATTATGCCATCTGTTGTAGTTGCTATTTGAACAGCAGACAGCACAAGCTATTTAACCAACACGAGCCCCATAAATCACAATGTTTTCACTTAATTGTGTAAGATATAGTGAAGATATAATTGTTAAACAGTTATAATTAATAATAATCTTGCCTTATTTATGCTTTAAATAAAGGAATTTCTTTTCATTTTCTTCATTCAAATTAAGTTTCAAATATTTCAAGAAAATTCAATCGTGAACCCATGATTGTGAACTGAACCGAGTTGTATCGTGTGTGACTGTGGGTGGCTTGGTGGTTAGCACGCTCGCCTCTCGGTGCCGAGGTCTTGGGATCAAGTCCTCATCTGGGTGGTGTTTCCATGTTCTCCCAGTGTCTGCATGGGTTTCTTCCAGGGTCTCCAGTTTCCTTGCACAGTCGTCAGGTGTATCGGGTATTCTAAAATGTGATGGAATGGCGCCCTGTCCTGAGCTTGGCTAGGAAAGTCTGTAATTACCTGCCCTGCACCTGGTGAGGGACTAGGGGACTAACTGCAACCCTGATCAGGATTAAGCAGATGAGATAATGGATGGATCCATGAGTAGACTATATATATATATATATATATATATATATATATATATATATACACTTTATAACAACTTTATTAATATCTTATCTTCCTCTACCTACCTCTTTGACTGTATTGATGATGCTGGAACCTTAATTTCCCTGAAGGAACCTCCTAAAGGGATCAATAAAGTACTATCTATCTATTACAAAATTTTATTATGAAAGCCAAAGTGAGGTAAAACTCTTCACTATCCTAAAAACCCATTCTGTAGGGTGCACACCTTGAATGGCATTTATAGTAAACTTCATACACTTTTAAAAAATCACAAGTGAAGCACATTTTAAAGTGATGCACATATTTTGTGATTATTGACACCAGATTATTGAAACTAACAGGAGATGTGTTATTAGGATATGAATGTGATTAAATATTTTTGATGTCTTAAATGTCAGTTTGAGGATGATTTAAATGTCAAACATGCAGACTCTAACTATTTAACTGCATACATTTAAACATAATTCATATTATTATGTAACATGAATCTAATGTATAGGAAAACAACAAAAACAGATATTCTAAGGATAAATGCAATCTGAGTTCTGTTGGAAGGATGGAGAAACAACCAGACATTTTGACCTTAACCCTAACCTTACCTTAACAATAATCATTAATACTATTAAAATGACCCAATCCCTAACCTTACTTTAAGCTTACTCTAACTTTACCCTAACCTGTCCCTAACTTTACCATAACATTAACCCTAACCTTAAACTGAAAGCGTTAGCATAAACTCTCTCTCTCTCTCTCTCTCTCTCTCTCTCTCTCTCTCTCTCACACACACACACACACACACACACACACACACACAGTGTGGGCAGAGGCTGGTGATTGTCTTCCTGTTTCAGAGATAAACAATATGTTTACTTCTCGAATAAATGAAAACACTCTGAACACGTGACAGGTGTGTAAAAGACTGATTAAATAAACTATAGTGAGGGCAGCGGGTGTGATGTGTTCACAGGTCAGAGGTCACAGGTCAGCTCAGTAAATGATCGTAAACACGACAATCATGTAGTAATAACTCACAGCCGCTTCCGGAGCTGACCGTGCTGTACTGCTCCTGTACCGCGTCATTACACGTCTGTGTGTCTGCACTTCGTGTTCAAACGTCTGTCCTCGAGTGTTAAAATGAAAGTAGATCAGAGATGTGAAAGTGATCTGATATCTCACCACACAGAGCAGAGCAGCGGACAGAGTCACTCTGCTGATCAGCAAACTTCTCCACACTGTCATATCCGTCACACCAGCGTCCACACAGCCATGTTCACCTCCTCCAAACTACAGCCTCCCTCACACCTGAGACACCAGCAGCGTGTCTGACCTCACTGAGCAGCTGAGCAACGTTCAGCTACACACACTCACACCGCTCTTCCGCATCAGAGAGAGAGAGAGAGAGAGGGTGTGTTTGTGTGTGTGTGCGAGTGTGTGTGAGGGTGTGTGTGTGTGAGAGAGTGTGTGTGTGTGTGTGTGTGTGAGAGAGAGAGAGAGAGTGTGTGTGTGAGAGAGAGAGAGAGAGTGTGTGTGTGTGTGTGTGTGTGTGTGTGTGTGTGTGTGTGTGTGTGTGTGTGTGTGTGTGTGTGAGAGAGAGAGAGAGGGTGTGTATGTGTGTGAGAGAGAGTGTATGTGTGTGTGAGAGAGAGAGAGTGAGGGTGTGTGTGTGAGAGAGAGAGAGAGTGTGTGTGTGTGTGTGTGTGAGAGAGAGAGAGAGGGTGTGTATGTGTGTGAGAGAGAGAGTGTGAGGGTGTGTGTGTGTGTGTGTGTGAGAGAGAGAGAGAGAAAGAGGGAGAGTGTGTGTGTGTGTGAGAGAGAGAGAGAAAGAGGGAGAGTGTGTGTGTGTGTGAGAGAGAGAGAGATTCAGGCTCTATAGTATTTTTTGTCTTTTCAATCTGATTCCAAGTAATTCCGTTTGATATTCCTATAGTAATATTTTTATTTTTTTATTTTTACAATGAAAATGTCAAAATATTTGAAGATTCAACTGGACGTGTCTTTTTTTACAATTTAAAAGTATTGTACTATATTTGACCTTTTCTTGTTACACTGTTTGAAATTGTGGCAGGTACAACAATATTACTGGTATAAACCTGAAATGTTCACTAGCCTAATAGATAACTAGAAAATTACATTTCCTTTACATTTGAGCAGTTCTCAGACAGTTTCTAAGTGTTGCTACATAGTTGATATTGCATCCCAGGTGGTTGCTAAGTGGTTGCTAGGCTGTCACTGCACAGTTGCTATGTGGTTGCTAAGTGATAGCTATGTGATTGCTAGACTGTTGCTATATGGTTGCTAGGCTTGCTACATGATTGCTATGCAGTTGCTAGGCTGTTGCTAAGTAGTTTATATGATATCCCAAATAATTGCTAAGAGGTGGCTGCATGGTTGCTAAACAGAAGTGCAGTATATTGGTGTTTTTTCTGCCCCATTCATTCTTAATGGAAAAAAATTGGGAATTTAAGTACACAATCATTAATTAAACACAAGTCCATTTAGCATGATGTCATGCAAATGAATAGCTTTCATAGGACAGTGCTAATGAGGGCAAACCTTATGTACCACAGCTCCTTTTTAGCTTTTGAAACCCAGCTAGTGTGCTGAGTTTAGTGTGTAAGGTAACATTGATTTCCTTTACTGATTAAAATCTTTCAATATAACTACCATTATTCATACAAAACTGAGGCCATCTAGGGAAAAAATGACAATGGGAAATAGTCAGGTGTTTGTTTATCAATGGTCATTCTTTACGTAGCTCTTTTTACAACACAAAAGTACTTGTAATTGTTCTTGTATGAGTACATAGTTCTTGAATGAGCTCCAGGTGAAGCCGGCACGCAAACACATGTTGAATCAATATACACTGCTCAAAAAAATAAAGGGAACACTTAAACAACATAATGTAACTCTAAGTCAACCACACTTCTGTGAAACCAACCTGTCCAGTTAGGAAGCAACACTGATTGTGAATCAAATGTACCTTTTCTCTGTTCTCATCCTTTCTGGCTGATGTTTTGGTCACTTTTGCATTCTGTCAGTTCTCTCACCATAGAGGTAGCATGAGGGGATGTCTACAACCCACAGAAGTTGCTCAGGTAGTGCAGCTCATCCAGGATGGCACATCAATGCGAGCTGTGGCAAGAAGGTTTGCTGTGTCTGTCAGCACAGTGTCCAGAGCATGGAGCAGATACCAGGAGACATGGAGGGGGCCATGCAGCAACAACCCAGCAGCAGGACTGCTACCTCCTCCTTTGTGCAAGGAGGAACAGGAGGAGCAGAGCCAGAGCCCTGCAAAATGACCTCCAGCAGACCACTAATATCCATGTTTCTGCTCAAACTGTCAGAAACAGACTCCATGAGGGTGGTATGAGATTTTCAGTGTGATTCCAAATCCAGACCTCCAAGGGGTAATAATTTTGATTTACATTGATCATTTTTATGTTATTTTGTTCTCAACGTATTCCACTATGTAATAAATAAAGATTTTCAACTGGAATATTTTATTCATTGAGATCTAGGATGTGTTATTTTAGTGTTCCCTTTATTTTTTTGAGCAGTGTACATCTTTTACAAAGGACACTTAGAAAGGATGTAGCCATGACACGTTTTTGGGTGGAGGAGAGTAAGAAAAGACAAAAAACATTGACAAAATACCATTCATTGATAAAATTGGTACAGGACATTTGGTGAATGGCTTTGAGTACACTGCAACAGTCACGTTCCATCACCCTCCAAATTACTGGAATTGTGGAATTGGATAGCATGTGTAATGGTCTGCAGTTTCATAGGGAAATCTGCTGCTTCAGCTTTAAACAGCGTCCTCACTTGGCTTCACTGAGGAAGCGTGCTTTGTATGTTCATGGATATTGAAGTTGCATCCTGGCACTAAAGCACTAAGGAGTGGCCTGACAACATAGCAAACAGGAAATGTATAAAAGGCCTCACTCATCACACTTTTGGACATCAATGCCACATAGGATTGCATAGGATCAAAGAAGTGTACAACATGATATGCTGGAGGAATGATAAGATGTAGGGCTTACATTTTGGCCTGAACTTTATTTCTTGTATACAAAGACTAAACTGATCAAAACATTATCTTTATGGACATTAGATGAATTGGTAGTACCACCACTTGGATATTTATGCAGTAAGAATGGCTTTACAAGACATTTGTGGCTGCTACACCACCCCTTTCTGTCCTAAATGGAATGCTCCACTTTTCTCATCCATGTCTCTGGAAGATACCTCCTACTTGCATGGAAATGGATTCAAAGGATATTCAGCATCTAGATGGCTTCTGGGCAGCAGCAGTCCAAGTCCGTTGGAATTTTATATGCCAGTGCATGAATATCTATCGGAGAGTCCTATCAAGTTTGGTCAAGTCCAACCCAACTTCAACTCAGACTGGATACCAAATACCAAAGAAGATGATCACCTCCACCATGATTTACCATCCATCTCGACCCGTTCCCCCATCCCGCTCTCCATCTCTTCTTCCGTTCCTCTTCCATTCCCTCTGGGTCACGGTACCACCACACTGGGGTTTGTCTTCCAGGGTGGGGTCATTGCTGCTGCTGATTCTCGCTCCAGCTGCTCTGGGTTGGTGGCATGTCCAGCATCCCAGAAAATCCTTCCTGTCCACTCCCACCTGGTGGGCACCACTTCAGGCACCTCAGCAGACTGCGCCCTCTGGAAGCGCATCCTGGCACGAGAGTTGCGGCTATACCAGTTGAGGAACCGTCGAAGGCTGTCCACAGGGGGTGCTGCTAAACTGCTTTCCCACATGCTGCACCCTTTTAAGGGCACAGAGTTGTGTGTGGCTGCTACTCTGTGTGGATGGGATGGGGATGAGGAGATGCCTTCAGGTGAGAGGTCTGAGATTGACAGAGATCGAGAAGCAGTGGTGGAAAGGAATGCAAGTGTTCAGTGTACATCTTCAGAACCAGTACAAGGAACTGATGGAAAATCTGTCAGTGGAACATCATTCCCACCAAAAACAGCATGCAATGCTAAAAGCCAATCAACAGTAAGCAATGAAACAGCATTAATGCCTATGAAAAGATCTGGTCCCAGGCTTTTTTATGTGTGCAGCGATGGCAAACGCCTGCAAGGGGATCTCTTCTCAGTGGGCTCTGGTTCTCCGTATGCCTATTCTATACTAGATGGGAGGATTCACTGGGGGTTAAGCGTGGACGAAGCTGTCTCCATAGCAAGGGAAGCCGTGTACAGAGCCACACACAGAGACGCTTACTCAGGCAATAACGTGGACCTTTTCCACGTCACTGCTAAAGGATGGAGACGCAGACAAAGAGAAGATCTCAAGGAGGAGTATTACAGAGAAAAAGAGAGAGAGAGAAAGAGAGTTGAAGAGAGAAGAAGAGAGAACAAAAATCAGACAAGAATAGCAGATATTTAAAGGGCCTAGCTCCTGCTAAATGTTCACTGCTTTGTGACATCACAAAAACAATAAAATTGAAACAGGCTACTTAATTCCCAGGTAACTGCATTTACCAGAGAGTGATGTCAAGCTTCATCCTGGTTCTGCCAAGTTTAGAGCTGTGTTCTACTTGTTCTTAAAGGAATGGTTTATCCAGAATGACCATCCAAGAACAAATTATTGTAGTTGATGAGAGTTTCATTTTACACTAATATGGATGTGTTTAAATAATTCGATTTTTATTGGTATTCCTTAATGCATGATTACTAAGCTAGAAAGATAACTGAAGCCCAACTTTGAGGATTGTCCAGTAGGAATTCTGATGCTCTTTTGCCATTGGACAGGTACATATCCACCCCCTCCCAGGTAGACAATAAAGAAAAACAAATAATGAAACATACAATAAAGAGATAAAAACCAGACAATTCAGAGTCTGTCTGTTATATTTATTTTACTGTTTTGCATCCTCACTTGTTGTATTCTGTACTGATGTTGATATTCAGTGCAGAAACCAGTAGAAGGAAGGTATTTGACATTGAGGAAAGAAAACACTCAGCTCAACTGTTTTGTTTACTAAATAATTACATATGTATTTCTTCATAGTTTGGATGATTTTAGTATTAATCTACAGTGCAGAACATTTTTAAACAATGAAACACCACTGAATGTCCAGAAGGTGCCTCCAAACTTTTAACTGGTGCTGTATAAGTAAGTTCTCCATGCCTGAATTTGATTGGCATCAAATGAGATTACAGTCTCATCACGTGTGCATTTGTATATACCGACATACCACTTTCACCATCAGAGAGGAATGTTCTGGAAAACTCCAGCCGAAAGATAAAGCAGTGAGGGTGCCCTTGCTGGTCTAGGACAGGATGTCTGAGGTAAGATGTGTGAAAAATAGAAGATTCTGGGCCCAGGTGAGTGTATATTTTTTCTACCCGGGGTTTAAGAAAACAATACTATCTGAAACTGTAATTAAAAAACATAAACAGTTATGCAGACATTTATGTACATTCGTATATTGCTCTTGTGTGGAAGGGCCAGATTAACTAATGTAAAGATTAAGTTTGTTAAAATTGACGTTGTAATCTTTTGTTAAGAGAGATGCTTGCTATTCGCCTAGTGGTGTGTTAAACTAATAGGTTAGCTCTGAGTTTTTAGTTTAAAATTAACAAAAAGTTTATAGCCCATTTTATTTTAACATTTATAGCATACGACACTAAGTTAGAAAAACATGCTACTGTTATTATAAACAATCCGTGTATCATTCGTTCAATTGATATTCGAATAGGAATTATACACAGATTTTAAACAGCCCGTTTATAAGGTTTTTTAGTAAGTTACGTTTTCGTTTCTTTTGCAAAGGAAGCTTAAAATTATTTAAATCATCATCCCTCCGCCTATATTGCAGAAGGTCCCGCCCACTCATGTGGTAAGATTGGTGCAAATATGAATTGTTCAGAGTTGCCAGGTAAGGGGTTTTCCCACCAAAATTGGGGTATTTTATATAAACAATCTTTCAATGTAATTTAAACTGTCTTGTAAGGGTATTACTTTATATAATAATAATAATAATAATAATAATAATAATAATAATAATAATAATAATAATAATAATAATGAATTGCTTCAAAAGTAGATGTAAAAAATATGAATGACAAGCGGCTTTCTGTCAGATATTGGCGTGGATATTTTGGGACCCTGGCAACCCCTGGACTATTATCCAATCCCAGCTCAAGGACCGGGCCTGTACGAATATGGGTTGGGAAAATAGCACAGAAAATAGGACAGAATAGCTGAATCTGAACATAAATTGTTTTATGTCGTGGAAATGGCATTATTGAAGTTTAAGAATAGTCAAAGCTTTATTAAAATGCGTAAATATTTACGTTTGTTAATGTATATGACTGAAATGTTAGTAAACAACGAAAATTGGCAAGCGAAGTTAGTTTTGAAGAAGCTAACATTAACTTAGTCAATTAACATCGTTATCGTTAACATCCTTTAACATTCTCATCGTATTCTGCTACATATTCATTTTCTTCCACACAAAAAGTATCGACTTTTTCAGGTAACTAACTTGGCAATCTAACAGGTGTTTATCTAGCAGGAGTTCAGGATGGTGTTAGCTAATAGCTAACAAGCTTTCAGAATGCTCAGACTCTGGACTACAGTTTATTTGATGCTTGCAGCTGTGTTGAGACTGTTATTCCGAAATAATAATCACTATTTTACTGCAATTAGTAAAATACGGTAGTCGCACATATACATGCGCTGCTATTAGACACATCGATGCGAGAAACAGAAGTCAGGGTTGCCAGGTTTAGATAAATTGTACAAATCAAATGTTCGCCTCAAAACGCCCATCTAAGCGGACGCTAACCCCCAAATCTAGTGTCCAATCACAGCTGTTTGAAAAGCTGTTTTGTTTAAATACCGTTATGTTCTTTTTTTGTTTTTGACTTTTTTAAAATACATTTTATACTTATGATTTATTGCTAATGTTATCAAAATGGATCACAGCGAGGAACACTATAACAATTATAATCAATATTTGTCTTAAAACATTACGTCTTTCTGCTGTAATCAGTCATTTCAGATCCATTCAATCGTTTGTTTACATAAATTTTGTCCGTTGCTTGTTTTTAGCCAACCAGATATGTATACGTTCACAAGACTATTTGTATGTGCTTTTTGGCAGCTGTGGTAATTATTTTTGTTTTTAAGAATCCCAAAATTCCACCTTTAGGGTTTCAATCGACTGCAGTATCAAATGAGTCCAATTTGGCTGAAAAACAGCAAACCAGGCAACCTTGTCCGAGTCCAGATCTACACATTGTAAATGATCATTTACTAACCAGTCCATACAACACAGATACCAGTCTGTAGTGTAATACTGTGGGCATATATGATATCTAAAGTGACTATATTTAATCTTTTTAAGTAGTTTGACGGTCTAATACACATTAGAAATAGACTTATTCCCGCTTTGTGTATAAAGACCTCTCAGTTCTGTTTTACGTACGGCTAGTTGATCTGTTTTGGAGAAAGTCGGCTGTGTTATTTTAACAGGTCTGAGGAGCTTAATACAGAGCGGGTCTACGGGGTGTAGAATGTATTGAACATTAGTGGATAGAAGTAATCTTGGAAATAACTGTGTACGGCTGGTCGTGTTTATTTTTTTATTTGTGTAAACTGTCAATTTTGATATACATTTTAAGAGCCTGTTGTAGTGATTTCTGTTTTAATGTCATTTGGACAGAAGAATAGTGCACGTTTACCAGGATGGCCGAGTGGTTAAGGCGTTGGACTTAAGATCCAATGGACATATGTCCGCGTGGGTTCGAACCCCACTCCTGGTAGAGATGTTTTTCTTCTAACACAGTGTGTGTCTGAACATTACCATCTATATAACGTCTTTTATTTCATTTACCTTTGTTTATTTATATTACCTCGTTTTCTTTTTTGCCTTCAAGTTCCGTTGTTGACATTTTTGAGTGAGTTTGGAATGAGGTCATTATGAATTATGCATGCTGTTGATTAAAATTTATAATAATAAAAATAAAAGTTTTTATTATGTACAGAATTTCGGTCTTGTAAAGGTGGCAGACATATTAAGGACTAGAAAACACAGGACCCTAGCTGTACATTATTTATTGAATAATGCACGAAATACATTACACATCAACCGTAAGCCTATACATTTCGTTTACGGTAAAGCACGTTTTAGGCGTCTATTTGACGTCCAAACACTGCCTCCTGTTGGTAGTTTAGCAGTGTTTCTGAAAAAGCACCAATGGATTGTATATTGTGTATTCTGTAAATATGATATTTATACATACAATAAAATCTATACATTACTTGTCTGTATATAGTCTGTGCATACTGTGTATATTTTTCACTATATATTTGGTATTGTCTGTATATTATATGTATATTACCTGTACATTGTATATAACACTAGAGAGACACCATCAGCCAGAAAAAAATCCTTCTCTGCAACAACATGGTCTATAAATCTGATTCTTATTGGTATACTGGTAAACAATTCTGTAATCTGAAATGAACATGCATGTCATTAAACATTGTCCAGTCTGGAGAGTGAGAAGGACTGACTTTTTAAACGAACCCTCCGGTCGTGTATTTTGTTTTCCCAGGATGTATAAACAGGATCAGGTGAACCTTCCCTTGATTGATAAGTGACGGGAGCGTGCACGATCAGAGACGCAGCGTGCGAGGTCACGTGACGGGCGCGCGCCATGTTTCCCCGTTCCATATATTTATTTATTTAATTCATTTTCACCCCTTGATTTCGGTAGGCGGCGCACATGGAGTGAGAGTGAGTGAGAGAGGGAGAGAGAAAGAAAGAAAAGGGGAGGGGAGGAAAGGAGGGGAGAGGAGGAAGGGGTTTACTCTGGGAACAAAGTTCACCACACTGAACTTTCAGAAGCGTTTGGCTTTGTGGAGAAACATTATCTTCACAGCTCAGCCCAGTGTGTGGATTAACCTTACAGACGTGAGGAGCTTCAGCGTCAACTCTCTAGGAAATTAGGCTGAAGTTTATCTCCGGGTTTTTTTTTCAGGAGCTGCTTTTATTCTCCTCTTTACAGCTCTGAGAAAAGCCTGGGAAGTCGAGGACAGCCGTGGCGAACATTTGGGAGCATTTATTGAATCCTAACATCTGTAAAAATGGCCTAAACAAACCTAAAATGCCTGTATAAGCTAAAACATTACATTGTTGACTCTTTGGCGAGTTTGGGAGACTCTACTTGGGAGCAGCAGTAAAGGTGAGTTAGTCTTGGGTCATTGTTTCCCTTTGAATGCTCAGTATCCACGATTCGCGTTGGTCCAGGCTGTATTACACGTTAATTCAAACAAGGAAATGAATGGATGGAAGTGAAAGGCTCTTTAGAAAGTTTCCCAAGCTTTTCTTCCTAGTTACTGACTTCTGGTTCTGACTCTGTTGACTGGGCTTCTTCATCCACTCACTCAGCAGCAGGTGAGATCTGATGAAGAACAGTTCTGCAGAAGGAACCTCATCCTGGGAGTGGAGAATCTACAGCTCTGGAAAGAAATAAGGTCCCAGCATCCAGCCCAATCTCCAGACCTTAACCTTATTGAAAAGTAGATTATGGATGGTCTACAAACCATGAAACCAAGCTGGTCTACTTGAATTTTAGCTCCAGGAGTGGCATGAATGTTGCAGTAATGTTGGGTTGTTTCTTTTGGGTTGTTGTTGTACACAGTTATATCAAAATATTATGACCACCTCCTTATAACTCATTGTCAATATTATAAGAACCAGTGACCACTTTGCAGTTCTACAACTACAGACTGTAGTCTATCTGTATATACTGGACCACTACAGATCTGATATCATTGGGGTGGTGGATCATTGTCAGCACTGAAGTGACACTGATGTGGTGGTGGTGGCATTAGTTAGTAAGTAAGTAATTAATTAATTAATTAGTTATTACTGGAGATTTTAAACACTTGGGTTACTGTCCACTCTGTTAGATACACCTACCTTGTTGGTCCACCTTGTAGATGAGACGGTAGCTTATCGGTTACTGTTTGTTTTGGTTTTTGGGTCCTTCACTGGTGCTCACAGATTGCTGCCCACAGGGCTCTGGTTGGTTAGTTGGTTGGTGCACTATTTTCACACCAGAACTGACACTCGGGTGTTTTAAAACATCAACAGCTTTGGTGTGTCTGATCCACTCATATCAGAACACACACTAACACACCACCACCACATCAGTGTCATTACAGTGCCGAGAATGATCCCAAATAATAGCTGCTCTGTGGTGGTCCTGTGGGACAAGATGAATGATGGTTGGTGCACCTATGTGGTTAGCTGAGCTGATAAAATGGACAATGAGTGTAGATACAAGGAGGTGATGATGATGTCCTGATATGACAGTGTAAACTTTTTTTACTCAAACTAGAGACACAGATGGTCTACAGGGGTCTTTTTCCAGAGCTTCAGAAGAATCTACATATAGACCCTTTATACAAAATGTAGTTTTTCAGCCAAAAACATTAGTTTCATTGATCCTTTACTACGAATTCTAAGCTAATCCATGTAAAATATAATAAAATGTCAGGTTTACATCTTCTTTTGCTAAACAGGCAAACATATATTTGGATGCTAAACATTTCTTTGCTGATATTTGGGAAAGTTGTTTAAATTAGATTTTCACTGTTTGTTTTATTGCACTCAGCCTGCCACCTTTTGTCTTTTGCACTATTCAGTGATTCATTCTTGCAATTGGACCAGTTTATAAACGAAGTGTCAACACCAAACATGCTAAACGAGTCAAACCTTCCACCGCACCGCTGCTCTGCTGGCTTCAGAAGGAATGTGAGCCGCTCGGCCTTCGCTGAGTGGAGTGGAAGGAACTGAAATACTGGGGCGTGTTGAGTTTTCATTGCAGAAGTCTAAAGTTAGAGGTTTGCGTCAGTTTTTAACGCTGCATACCGATGAGTTTATGTTTTGTCTCCATCTCAACGAAGTCCTTTCCAGAGGTCAGCATACCTCACTATCTGGAGAGCCTTTCGGAGCCAAAAACTTGTAGACTCAAACGTTATCAGGCATTTTGATTGTTCTTCAGTGACCTCACCAGTTCTGCTCTACAGCTTGGCTGGCAAATGTTTTGGGATCAATTTGACATCTTCCTAAAGCCTGGGCCCAAACATCCCCTTTTAAAGCAGTGGACCTCTCAGCGCAGGGTCAGTAAAGGAATGAAGGTCATACATACGATTGGTTTTTGAGGTCTAAATGGATGCCACGTGGTTTCTTTTCTCCAAAAATAGCCTCTTTCTGGAGATACTGAAGAACATTGGCCAATGCTTGGCTTTGTCACAGTTCTAATCTTCTCACACCAGGTGGCCTCAGGTTCACCACTCGCTGCATTCTTCTGCTGTGTGTGTACATGCATGTGACAGCGTGTACCTCAGTGATAACATCTTGATGGTGTGGTTTGCTTGGTGGTTTTGGTGTTTTGCCTGTCATCCCTGCAGCTGATTGCAGCTAAGCACAGGGCTGGCCCCTAAACACTGTCATTGAAGATGCTGTTAAAAAGAGCACATTGTTACTCTTAAAGCCTTGTAGCTCCAAAATGGTAACTTTACACAAGATAGAAAGAACATTTTTAACTTTTACTCAAACCAGAGAAAGATCGTCTGTAGTAGTTTTGTAAAAATTTACAGAGCTTTAGATTCTACTTAGGTTCTCCATTACACAGTATTTGTCTGATCAATCAAGATGTTTGGGCTTCTTTAGTCTTTCAATGAAGATGCTAGAATAATGCATGTAATAAACAATGCACATGATGTACTACCACTGCTTTTCTTACTAAATAAGCAAAAATATTACATCACCAAGCCCTCAGCTGTGCCTCCAGTTGAGTGTTGATTGACGATACAGTGGAACCTCGGTTCTTGTTTGTCTTGTTATCGTACAGTTCGGTTGTCAAACTTTTTTTTCAGGGAAATTTAGCCCCAGCTATTGTTTATCCGCCCAATTTTTGTTGGTGTCCCAATATGTCTCGCTGCTAATTTTGCAAAAACAAAGCATCGACTCACATGTTTGTCTTTCATTCTGGCTTTGTTTCTCGTTGTTTCATTTAGCAGATTTAGCAGATACTCTTATCCAGAGCAATTTACAATTGATTTTTAGGTGCCTTGCTCAGTAGCACTTTGGTCATGACCTGACCTGGGATTGAACCGGCAACCTTTGGGTTACGAGACCAGTTTCTCTGGCTTTGTTTCTCTTTGATAACACTCGGCGACGGTACGCAGCCATCTGAAAACAAAACAAAGGTTGCTGGCTGGACCACACCAGCACACTCTAAATCAGAGCGTAAACTCATAAGGGTGATGTTAAATGTTCTTTTATTCATTTCATTAGTCTTTTGTATGTCTCATTGTGTTCTGTATGTAAAACTTTAGTTATTCTATATAAAATGTATTTTTGTTCATATTTTGGAATGTCTGATTACTTTGATTTATATTATTTCTAATGGGAAATATTGCTTCATTATATTATAATTATATATTATCGTTCGCTTTGGTTATCAGTTACTTTAGAACAGATTAATGACACAAATCGAGGTTCCACTGTAGAACATTGTATAAATTAGGTTTTCATTGTTTCTGTTTTATTCCATTCAGTCTGCCACCCTTTAAGTATTTTGCACTATTTAGTTATTCATTCTTGCCATTGGAGCAGTTGAAGATGCTGCAAGAAAAGCACGTTGATACCCGAGACCTCGTTGATACCTTGTGTCTCCAAAATGGCAACTTTTAAAGGAGAAGACAAAAAATTCTCTACGTCAGTGTAAAAATGATTTTGTATTATTTGTGATTATCCATTGATCATTGGCATTTACAGGCAATGTACATTCTGACTGGCATTTCTAAATTTAGATTCAACTTTTTGTGAATGTGATTGCACACAACAGAATTTGCCCTCTGCATTTAACCCATCAGTGCAGTGAAACACACTAGGCTGTGAGAACATGTGCCTGAAGTGGTGGGCAGCCCTATTCACAGCGCCTGGGGAGCAGTTGAGGGTTAAGTGCCTTGCTCAAGAGCACTTCAATCATGACTTGCCCGGTGATCAATCCTGCGACTTTCCGATCACAAGACCAGGTTCCTAACTTCCAGGCCATGATTGCCACAAATGATGCTAACATTGAACAAATGTCAAAAATGTAGATAGAAAGTTTTGTTCTGACAGTACTGACATTCTAGTGCTCTCCAGCAGGGATTAATTATATTATAAATACATATATTGCAACATGTTGTATTTTCAATACAGCTAGCAATGTGTTAGTCAATTATGCAACATGGTTACAGTTTGGCCAACGTAATTTTGACAAAAATAATAGAGTTTTTAGGTTTTATAAAGATATTGAATACAAACTTTAATTCTGAACTGTGATTGGTCAAGATGCTCACAAATTTGCAATAAAAAGCAACAAACGTGGTTAGAACCTATCAGCAGTTTACAAGTACAGTATAAACAAGAATTTCAGCTAAATATAAAACCGCTGAGCCAAAAACAAAACCAGTGTACTGACTTAAAATAATAAAATTAGAGAAGTTGTGGATATGCTACCATACACTGTTAAAAAGGTGGCTTAGATGTATTGTTCTTTGAAAAACCTCATTTGTGTAGAACTTGTGGCGTTGTGAAGGTTGTCTAGGCTTTGAGAATGTAAGAAATAGTTCAGAAATAGTTCTTCATTGAGAGAAATGTGTCTGCATCTCCACGATGCCTAGAAGTGTTATTTTAAAGAGTGTACTGTAGGTTAAGGTGATGAAGCGAAGGAATCTCTTCTCTAAGCCTAAATATCATACTTAATCCTCACCTTTTAACTCCTAATCCAAAGATCCAACCTCCAAATCCTAACCCCGACCAGAACCTTCATTTCCATAATGTCTTAGCTTTGCATATATTTGAAATCCCGTCTATTAAACCCAACTTTAATCGTACACAATGGCTGCTCCCACCCAAAACAATTCTGGGGAATCTCTTGGCGGTAGCCCACCAACCTCTTCTCCAGTCCAAACATGCTGGGTTTCATTACTATGAGCTACCTGCTGAGGTTTGAGCCTGTGGGTGTGTTGGAACTGAACAACAAGAGCCTCGAGGCAGATGACTGACAGTGGGTTAACCCGTGCCTGAACACACACTAATCAGTGCTCTGAAGGCCGGGGTTGAATTTTGAGGTTGTCTGAGATGCAGACACGGCATAATATGACTGATTAAAAGCTGGCGTTACGGTTTGACTGGTGAAATGTCTGCGTGCATGAAGTTCAGCTGATGTTTGATTTTCAGGATCCAGCAGCTGTGAAGTTTGTCCTGGAATTTGAGCACT
>BRDA01037104.1:0-20744 GCA_036984385.1 Crenuchus spilurus | reverse complement strand
TATATATATATATAGCTTGAATCAAAATATATTTTAGATATTTGTGAGAGGAGCTTAAATAAGCAGAGACATTTTTTCAGAGAGAGAGCTGTGCATTTTTCCCACCAAATGAAGCAATCTGTCATTCATATGATAATGACATGGTAATTCTGAACATTCCACTGGTGGATTACCAGCCGTGGAATGTGTGGAATGTGAACCAGTACAAAGATCTCTCACTTGAATATTCACATCTATCTCATAAATATTCAATCTAGGAACCACCAAATGAGTGAAACTCGCATATGTTACACTTTAAAAATAAAACCACATACAATTTCTACAAACCGTAATGACCAGTGTGTAGCCAGTACCTGTTTCAGTCCTGAGCTCAAAAGTCTTGGATAAAAATGTTTAGAGTGTGTTTTTTTCCACAATATATCAGCATATCTGAAAATAGCTTTTTTGGAAAGTTTAGAGCAGACTGAATCAACATATAGATTTATGATCCTCTTACTGTTCTAACACTGTTGTTGCTGAGTTTGTGCTGAACAAAAGCCTGTGTAACACATTGGGAAAAAATAATTTTAGATGGGTGTAATTTATAAAAAAGTGAAGGCATGTCAGACTATATCAGAGTGTCTGAAATACCCTCAAACTTCAGGCGGTTAATTACCAAATGGGAGGACACTGGGAACTCCAGAAGAAACCCATGCAGACACTGGGAAAACATGAAAACTCCAACCATTTGGGGGCTCAAACCACATACTCCAGTGCTGAGACCTGAACATGGCCGTAGTCGAATCAGCAGTTACTGACATGGGTTTTTCAGACATCAATCAAAATGTCATTCATTCAAACTCTCACACTCAAGCTTCTTCAAATTTGGTAAACTACCGTTACTGGGAGATAGTGTTATCATGCAATCCTTGGTCAGTGCTCACAGACATCCTGTCCAGGTGTAAGGGTTTAATCTTTCTCGAGTGGATGTGTGGCTCAATCCTCAAACTGAAATAGGTGTCTTGTCACTTGTACAGTGTGTTACCAGCATTTCAGTACTGTGAGGTGAAATTTGAATGCCTTTCTCCAAATACAGAGCAAGTATCTGTAAAAAAAAATGTAATCCGCTCAGCTGTATTATATTCCACAGTGAACAAGCCAAAACAAAATCACATGATTGTATTTCACACTTTTACACTATGGTGATTTTCAATTTGGCACTAATTCTTCTACATACATTAAGGGCATTACTGGATACGTACCCAGATGTGTTTGCTGTCAGGAATGATGATCTAGACTGTACTGAGAAAATGAAACATGAAATCAGGTTTCAGGAAAGTACCAGTTTCTATGCTTCACCTGTGGTCTTGGTAAGAAAAACTGACATTTGTATATGACTGCAAAGATTGCAAGGAAAGATAAACTGAACCCAAAAACAAAGAGAGACATTAAATACCCTTTAGCAGGGGAGCTAGACATTGTCTCTGAAGATCTGTAGAAAATACACCATACCAGGTACTGTAAGGATGGGTTGTGTTCACTGCAGCAGAGAGAGCCAGTCTGGATGTTTTTAAGACTTTCTGGGATAAAAGAAAGAAACCTAACAATAGGAAGGAAATATCTGTGCTGTCACTGCTAAAGCACTCAACCGAGTTAAAGAGACTGTTTACTATACAATGTATGTAGTAGAAGGTGTCAGTTATTGGTTCTGGTTTGATTGAAAGTCCAACTGTTTGAGAATTTATACAACTTTATGGGTAACCAAGACATAGACAGGACACTGTAACTTTTAAAGTCAATGTGTTTTTGAGTTGGAATGTATAAGAATGTTGAACAGTGGGTAAAAAAAAAAGTGTTCATAAAATGTCCCAAAAATAGCTCCATGCAATTGTTCTTGAATACCCAACCACTGGATGAAGAATCTCTAGATTTTATGCTGTTGGAGCCAGCAACAGATGAGAGAATGTCTAGTCATAACTGATGTAAACATACAATTTCCACAGGTTTTCCATCCAAAGTAGACAAAACCGCAATGGTTCTTACACAATCAAAAATGAAGTGATTGCAGAGCTGTGAAAAGAAGTCACACAACACCTCATCGCCCTACTGGAAATTCCCAGTGTAAACACTTTAATAGGATGCTCCAAGAGCTTTTCTTCAAGTTTTCTATTTTGATACCATGGTGACATCAGCACAGCTAACACTACACTCTTAAAAGAGATGGTTCTTCAAGGGTTCTTTTGTAAAGAAAATGGTTCTACATAGAACCATGAACATTCAAAGAATCCAAACAATTATTTGCATGGTGTGATGGTTCTGCAGACTGATGAAAAATGTGCTGTAGATGGTTCTATTCACATGCCTTTAGAAAATGGTTCTATATAGCACCAAAATGGATTCCTCTATTATTACAAGCTTGACATCATAACTACAGCATAACCCTTTTGGGGCTTTATACTGTAGAACCATTTTCTAAAAGGTTCTGTATAGAACCATCTACAACACATTTATCATGAATCTGAAGAACCATTTTTACCATGGGTTCTTTGAGTGATCATAGTTCTATATAGGACCATTTTATTCACAAAATATCTCTTGAAGATCCGCCTTTTTAAAGAATGTAGTCCATCTTTTAAAAGACAAATGCAAGAACTGGAGATAAAAAAAGTTAGGAAACTCAAACGGAGTTTTGAGGATGTAGTACTCTTCATCAAAAACGACAGTTACAACAGCTCAAAGCATCGTAGTCACAAACACAGAAGTAAAATAAATTAATTAATTAATTAATTAAACTTGGGTGCAGGCAGATGGGTTTAAATCATTTCTCTACATAATATGGAGGTGCTGTACCAAAGTAATTATCAATACTAAGAGCCATTTATCCATCATTTCTTTTCGTATGTCTATGGATTAATTGTTCAAATGGTTTACACAACAGTATAATATACTTTGGCGACCACTGCCATGTCTTAACCTGCTGAATGTTTATGTAAGCTAGATTTATTAAAGAATGGATCTCAAGTGAACTAATGCAGTCTTATGGGGATTGGTACACTTGGGCAGAAGTTGTGAAATTAAAGGTTGCAGATAAATAAAACCAGGGACTGCAACTTGGGTACAGCTACCCTGGGGTTCACACAGTCCTTAAAGCAGCTGGCTGTGCGTGATAAGCCTCCAGCCATATGAGAGAGAGAGAGAGAGAGAGAGAGAGAGAGAGAGAGAGAGAGAGAGAGAGAGAGAGAGGGAGGGAGTATGGAGCAAACAAGTGAGTTCTCTGAGCTCTGTGACTGGAGTATATTTTACAAAGAGCTTGAAGAGGAGAACAGAGAAGAGAAGAGAATTGAAAAGAAGAGAAAAGTAAAGTAGAAGTGAAGAGAAGACAAAATAATTGTAGAGAAGAAAAATGAAAAAAAGAACAGAAATTGTAAAGAAGAGTGTACCACTGAAATGAAGTGAAGAGAAAAGGACAAGAGAATTGAAGAGAAGAGAATTGAAGAGAAGAGCATTGAAAAGAAGTGAATGGAAGAAAGAAAAGAAGAGAAGAAAATTTAAGAGAAAAGGAGAAGAGAATTGATGAGAAGATTCATGAGAAGAGAAGAACATTGAAAAGAAGAGAAAAGAGAATTGAAAAGAGAAGAAAATTCAAGAGAAGCAAAGAGAAGATATTTGAAGAGAAGAGAAGAGAAAAGAAGAGAAGAGAAGTGAAGAGAAGAGTGCTGGAATATACAGACTTTAATAATGATTTATGATGGTTATATTTAATTGTATTCTGTCACTTAAAGATACAACTATGAGAGAATATTATAATGCACCCCACAGTATAAACATCAAGACCATACAGACTGTATGCACAAGCAAAGAGGGAGTGTTATGTTATGAATCATGTGGTGCATCACTACACCTCTCGCACTTTATAGATATGTTTATTGTTGTTTTATTGTTATTGTTGTAGTTTGTGAGGTTTAGCAGTCCTTTTATTCAGGCCCCATGGCAGCATTATTGGTAAGGATGGACCTTACTGGGTTGTTTTGTGTGTTTTTTATGGGGGCATAGTATATGCTGTTATGTTATGGATATAACAAAATGTATATAATATACATTATATATTTTGATGAACCATGCTTTGGTGTTCTACATTTATCCAATTCAATAGCTTTAGCAGAGAAATAATGAAGAAAAGCCTTTCCCATTCTATCAGCTATGTCCATCTCCTCACTTTTTACTTCAACAACCACAGATACACGCTTAAATCTCCATTAGCTAGCCCAGTGGTTTCACATTTTCTTGAAACATTAACACCATAAAAATTAAGGTTAGGGTTGACCATCTGTACTCAACCTGAAACATTAACCTTCTTCATATTTCTCTGTGCAGAAGATGTGGACTTCAGAGCTTGGCAGATTTAATAAGGTTATATAATAAACATTTGCCAATATAATGCTGGGAGCTAGTACATTATAACACATGATAGCAACCAAATGAATGGAAAACCTGTCTTTTATCATGATTATCAGATCTTCTGAAGCTTGGTAGCACTGTCAGCTAAGAAATGTGTAACGTTACTGAACAAAAATGTAGAATATTTCTTAGTAGCTGTGTCCATAAGGTCTTCCTCTGCATTATTAATAATGTCTATGCCATATCAGAGGCTACTTTATTGGTTATCAGTGGATATCCAGGACAGACGTGGACCCCTAATGCCTGTCCATGATTCTAGTGCTGATTTGTTGGCTTGTACCCATTTCTTCCATTCATCTGTGTCCACCATAACTCTCCGGAGTTGGCTCTCCCGCCAGAGGGACATTACTGAAATTTCACAAAAAACACTTATAACTCTGTGAGATTTTATCCTAGAAACAAAAAATGTATGTATCTCAGGAACTGTAATGGGTCTACTTTTCAAATTTTTATAGGCTGAATCAAAATATATATTTTTAGGTATTTGTGAGAGAAGATTAATCAAGCAGAGACACATTTTTCACTGCGAGTCAGGGCGTGGCACCCTTTCCCACCCTGCCACTTATATGATAACAACGTGCCATTAGAGGACTAGCAGCCCTGGAATGTGTGTAAATGCCCAATTGGTCTCTATGAACAAAGAGCGCTCACATGAACAAAGAACCTCTTACCTGAGTGTTCACACCTATATCATGAATATCCAATGTAGGAACGAGTGACTCAGTAAAACAGAGTGTCGCCTCACATTTGTTAAGCTTTAGAAATAAAACCACATATGATTTCTATAAACTGTAATGACCAGTGTGTAGCCAAGACCTCTGTTTATTCACTTCTGAGCTCAGAAGTCTCGGCTAGAAATGTTTAGAATTTTTTCACAATTTATTAGCACATCTGAAAGTAGGTTTTTGGAAAGTATAAGTTTAGAGCAGATTTAATCAAAATATAGATTTATGACACTCTTACTGTTTTGGCACTGTTGTTGCTGAGTTTGTGCTGAACAAAAGCCTGTGTAACACTTTGGGAACAAATAATTTTAGATGAATGTAATTTGATAAAAAAGTGAAGTCATGTTAGGCTACATCAGAGTGTCTGAAATACCCTCAGACTCCAGAGGCTCTGTGTTTTCCCCTCATGTGTGTGTCGTCACTTTGCAGTGTTGTGAATGTGTGAGAAGCCAATAAAAAGTGATTTTCTTATTGCTCACTTGTCATAATACTATACATAACAGTGCATAATAGTAGTATTTATATTCATATATACTCAATATACTGATAATCTAATACTTTCATTTTTGATGGAGGAAATATACAAAGAAGGGATGGGAAGAGAGAAAGAAGGGAGAGGAAGTGAGGGAGGGGAATGGGGTCAATGCAGCGGCTTCAGGCTGTGAAGTCATCAAAGGGGGTGGAAAGAAAAAGCAGAGTCGAACATTTAAATGTGCCCTGTGGGGGGCGTGTTACTGCAGGACAGAGAAGGGAATCTGACGAGCGTGTCGGTGACCGGACTCTCAGCGTCACACCGCAGGACACAACACCTCTACTGCCACACACTAATCGAGCTGACAGGGACTTTTGACTTGCCTAATTCTCTGCCTCTCTCTCGTTCTTCCCTCCCTCCCTCTCTTTCTTTCCCTCTCTTTCTACTCTTTTCTTTCTCTCTTACTTCTTTCTCTCTCATTATCTCTTTCTCTCTTGTTCTATCTTTTATTCCCTCTGTCTTTTCTTTTCATTTTCATCCCTTCTCTTTCACATCTTTCTCCTTTTTCTTTCTTTCCTCTCTCTCTCTTTCTCTCTCTCTCTCTCTCTCTCACACACACACACACACACTCTCACATTAGCTCCCTTGTTCATTCTTTGTCTCTATCTCTTGTTGTCTCTCACACACTCTCACATTCTTCTCTTTCCCCATCTCTCTTTCTTCCTCTTTCACTCTCTATCTCTCTTTCTCTCATTATTTCTTAATATCTAAACGTTTCCTTTCCTTCCATTATTTCACTCTGCTATCTTTCTCCTCTTTTTCTCTTTTCCTATCTCTCTGTCTCTCCCTCTCTTTCTCTTCTTTCTTTCTCATTATCCTTTCTCTTTTGCTCTGCTGTCTCCTCTTTTCCTCTCTCCTTTCCTATCTCTCGTTCTCATTATTTCCCTTGCTCATTCTCAGTCTCAATGTCTTGTTTCTCTCACACTTTCATATTCTTTCTCTTAACCTCTTTCTAATTCTTTCTCAATCTTTTCATCATTCTCTGTTTCACTATCTGCTCTTTCTCTTCTTTCTCTCTCTGTCTCCCTCTCTTTCTCTCATTTCCCTTATTCTCTATATCTCTTATTCTTTCTCGTCATCTCTTTCCCTCTCTGTCTTTCATCCGTTTTCTGTCTCTTTCTCTCTCTCTAATTTTCTTTCTCTCCTTTCTCTGCCTTATTCTCCCAGTATATTATTTTTCTTTTCGTTTTTTACTTTCCCTCTCTCTCATTTGTGTCTTGATATTCAGTGTTTTCTCTTCTTTGTCAGTTCCACTTTAGCTGTTGAACTGCGAAAAATAAAAATAAAAATACTCTGTCACACATGCAGGCGAAGCACTTGCTTACAGGCTCATTTACATAACAGCATCAACAGATGATATATGTTGTTTTGTATGTTTTCATGGCAAGGAACAGAGAGGCAGCTCTTATTTTTTATTCATACGCTCATATGCTAGTTGATTTTGCCAAGCGTCACGAAAACCAGCTTAGCCTGGAAGTGTTGTAAAACAACACTGTGTCAACTCAATGTTCCGAAAACAAGCAGATGGCCTTGAAAAATCCTACAAGCCCATCTCACTGCAAGGCACACCACTTATTAACAACATCTGATGCCTGCTAGCATGGTTGATGTGAAAAAATAAATAAATAAAAATTGTAAGCTAGAGCAAGCAGAGCAGGCTGTCATGTGCACTCTGGAATGGTGATGCCAGTCAAGGAGGCAATAGAAGTCATTTATTGCAAGTGCTATTCGCATAAGATTGGATGCATTACAGTGGCAGAAGGAGAATCAGGAAGAATCAGAGTGAGACTCCATGCAGATTGCTATAAAAGATTGATAATGTAAGATGCCACAAAATTATGAAAATTCCAGTTAATATTTTAATATGGAGGGGCATAATACTGCCCTTATACTGCTTTTACAAATCTTATCAGTCCATTAGCTGGTGGTTATTCATCTCCTCATTATTACATTATTACATGTTAATTAGAGTGAATTAATCATTATCCAGAAGACGTTTTCATGTATTGTTTTACTTATCAACCCATAATAAAAGAAAACGATGGCTTCACCGAGCTAACGAGATCAGATCTTAAGTCTCCTACTGCTCAAATGTTTCTCCTGATAAACAAGGTTGAGATTTCAGTCTATGCTCACACTGTGCTGAGATATGTTTTGAAAAATTTGTTTTTAGATTAGATTAGATTCAACAGACATTTCTTATCCAAAACTAAGAGCCTTCTCATTCTGTTGCAGCAAAAAAAAATATGTTTGCACTGTAAAAAAAATTTGCCTAATATAAATTTTAACACTACATTTTTTTAAGGTAATTCAACAAGAACTTCAACTCAGATTTCTTAGTTTCTAACACACTTAATTTTTATCCACTTTCCACACCAGCTAGCACTGCTTTTATCACACAATGTCATCATTTTCTCTTTGTGGGATTACAGTATTGGGGTTTGAACTCAATATTTCTATCATGGGAGAAATGCACTGGAGTACTGAACAAACCTACATTTAACTTTATTATGGCCAGTTCCTATCTGTTTTGTTTAATGTTGCATTTATTTATTTATTTATTTATGACAGATAATGGTGCAACTGTCTGTGTCCATGCCCTGATCAGTACCTCATGAGTTCAGACCTTAGTGATGGGGGGAATAGTTGTGTTTTGTGAGGGAAAGAGACAAAATTAATTTAAAAATATATATTTTACCTTTGCAGAACACTTGATGAAACTAAGAGGTTTGAGTAGTGGGAACCTCATGGTGGATTAACTTTTTTTATTGACTGCAATAATCTGCATTACATTTTTAAGCTGGGCTAACTTATTTTATTCTATTTTATTTTGTTTTATTTTTTACCGTTTTAATTCAAGTAATGTCTCATTATTGTGCTAAGCTATATCTCCTAAATTATGTTCACCAACTGTCCTGAGCCATGAACAACAATATATGAGCATTAACCAAATAATTAACTAACCAAGTTGATATGTGCTAATTAAGTATCTGTCAATTTTCTATTTATGGTATCAGGGTGTTACTATGGTATCAGGTTTTTTAGGTGTAAATTTTAACGAGCAGCCCAAAGTAGTGACTTTGACATCGGGGATAAGTGATCAGATTTTATTATTTATTTATTTATTTTTTTTGGGGGTAACTGGTGATTTATTAATTACATACTGATACATATTAAAAGGAGACCTGTGCCTTTAAAGACAAATGGAATAACAATTATGATGGGCTGTAATGTAACTAATTTATCAGGCATTCCATTTAGACCCAGGGCTCAAGTAAAAGTTGTGCAGAAGATTATAAGGTAGAATACACAGATGTGCTTTTGAACTACTGCTACAGTAATGAGCTGCCAGTTAAACTACAAGTTAATGGCTTTTTAATGGTTAATAAGAGCATTAGAAAGACCCCCATGTCTGTCTACCATTATCAGAAAAAGATTGAAATCTAACTTTGATCACTGTGAGTGTGACTAGATGATGAATTGAAGCTTTAACAAGGTTGAATTACTAGACATTTTAATCATGGTGAAACAGTCCTACTCTATTTTCTGTTGCACATGTGAAATGTAAAAAATTATTGAGATGGGTGCCAGTAAATATTTAAAATGTTTGGCAAGGGAAGTGGACACACCATTTTTCCCTAACAGAAATCATTCCTACAAAAGTCTTTTATTTTATTTTATTTTATTTTTACATTTATTTATTTTTTAAAATAAATTCTTGTCAGTTTTCTCCCTTTCTTGGTGTGGTAGTCACCAATTAACCCAACCCATTAGTGGCTTTCTCTATCATTTTGCATTGTCACTGACTCTAGGAGGGTGAAGACATGCACATGCCTCCTCTGCTGCATGCGATATAGCCAAGGCCTCTTTTCAAACTGCCTTTTGATACATCGTCCCTGGGGAATCAACGCGCTCGGAGAAAAGTGCAGGGTCTCGAGTTTTGAACGGACCAATCAGTAGATGCCCGAGCCAGTGCACACTGCAATGTGTAAGTGATAGGGAGAGTGAGAGCGCCATCTACCCACCCAGAGAAGAGCACTGCCAAAATTCCCAGCTGTGAATGGCAAACAGCATGACCAGGATTCAAACTCGTGATCCTCTGGTCATAGTGTTAGCACCTTAGCCCACTGAGCCACTCAAGGCCCAAAAGTGTTTTATTGTATAAACATTTATTCTTTTAAACATGTAGGTTTAAAAACATTGATCCAACTGCTAATATTTGTTGCTTTCTGTAGCTGCTTTCTGTAGTTCTTAACAGTAATGTTGCACCAAGCCATCAGCACAGGTATATATAAGAAAGCTTAACCAAGACATAGTAACCAAAAATTATCAAGGTTAAACAGGCAAACACAGTAGAGAAATAACACAAGGCTAATTAAACTATAAACAAGACAAATGCAGGTTGAGGCTCAAATAAAAAGGCAAAAACAAGAAATCAGCAAGATAAATAAAAACAAGAAATCAGCAAGATAAATAAGGATAAGCTAAGATAAACAAATGTAAAAAGGATAGCAAGCTACATGCTAACAGACTAAACAGATGGTCAACTAGGCCACAGGTTAACAAGGCTGACCAATTCAACAGAGGGTGAACTAGGCCTCAGGCTAACAAAGCTAACAGGCTAAACAGAGGGCCAACTAGGCTTCAGACTAACAAAGCTAACAGGCTAAACAGAGGGCCAACTAGGCCTCAGGCTAACTAGATAAACAAGTTAGGCAACACCAAGCAATGATTATAGTCTGAGGTTAAGCTTAAATAATGATGCTAACTGGAGTCTGATAAGGAACAGCTGGGCTGTGAGTCAAGTGAGTAATCTGTGAGTCAAGTTCATGACTTGACTCCTTCCAGGGATTTTGGGAAATGCAATTCAAGGATTTGAAGGCAGAACTCAGAAGAGATCTTGTGATGAGGAGGACAGTTCAGAATCCTGGGATATGTAGTCTGGAAGAGCTCCGTAATCAGACGGAATATGACTTGGATGAGGGGGATTTGTGACATTAACAAGGCTGAAGGACATTTATTGAGAGCACTTGAATCACTTATTTATGAAGAACATTCCCTGTTTCTTGATATTCTTGGGTATTGCTTGAGGGCTGGGCATTTCAATATTCCATACATCACAGGTTTCCAACTGGGTTCAAATTAGGAGAATTAGATTTATTAGATTACAGAACTTTGATATTGTGTTCCTGCAACCTTTTTTATGAGGACTTTATCTTCATTAAAGGTTAAAACAATCAACAGATTTCAGTCTACTGGCACAGGCATATATTCTTCAGACATATTTTTGGACTTGCTGTAGAATGAACTCCTTACCAACTAGGCACATACCAGAAATCTTCTAAAACTTTCTAAAACTGTTCTTAAAAGTTTGACTGGTAGTGTATCTTTATGCAGATTATATGTAAATCAAACAGAAAACTATTGAATATCGTCTATAAATAAGACTATGCAAGTGGGTGTAATTAACATGTTGTTTAGGTCCTGTAGCTCCAGCACATGTTGTCTTATGGACATAGCGCCGGAAGCGCATCCTTATAACTGCCTTCAGCAGAGCCTGAAAAGTCTACACAACTCCAGACCTTATGTCATTGTGACACAACTAAAGAGAGAAGAGATATTGTAAGATCACATATCCCTCTAAAAGATTAAGTAATAAGTTAAATCAAATTTTATATATAACATTTAAAACGATGTTTAATAAGACTGTAAGGGGGAAGTTGTCTCCAATTCACCTTCATTTCCTTAGACAACAGTGTCTGTCTCAGTTGAGCAGGTAAATAATTTGTAGTTCATTGACATCTTACAAAGTTCTGAGATGGCATTTTGTGACATTTTGTGACTTATTTCATGGAATTCTTCCAAAAAGTGATGAAGCCAGTGTCTGACACTTGATTTTGACATCAGAAAACCTCAAGATTCTACTGATCTGTGCAGTTCAGAAACTGTCATCTCTGGATTAGTCATCCATTCCTTTAAAGTAAGTTTCAATTGCATTGCATAATGCAAGTAAAACAAGTAAAAATGAGTTTAAGACTTTCTTATGTAAATGACTAAGCATGAATGACCACATTTATTCACATCTTATTAGTGTATAACTGTGAGCAGTCTTTATTCTAGGTACTGTCACATTATTTATTTATTTTTTACATGTAATTTTACAGTGATTTTCTCACCAGTGTATTTTTAGTGGCCAATTAACCCACCCCTTTTCACTTGCAATGTCCCTGAGTATCTTGGATGGACAGATAAGCACAGGCCTCATCCAATACAAGTGACATCAAGCCCCTTTTATTCAAACTGCTGCTGATACATTGCCGCCAGGCAGCTAGCACACTCTGAGGAAAGCGCAGAACCCCAGTTCTGATGGATTGCCCAGCAGATGCCCAAGTCAGTTGACATTGCTTATAGTGCTAGGGAAAGTGCACCACCTTGCCCACTGATTCTGCCAATTCTGCTTTCTCGATTCCCTGGCTGTTGATGGCAAGCAGCATGATCGAGATTCAAACTCACGATTCTCAGATCATAATGGCAGCATCTTAGTTCACTCGGGTCCAGAAGATTTGATTTTTAGTTATTAGTAATGACAACAAAGTGGCTTTTCAATAGTCAATTTTACTGACCCATTAGCTCAACAGCAACAACTTGACTCTACATAGAACCTCCAAATTCTAACAATATGTGAGATTTATTACCACACATTGTTTGGAATGACATCACAGATGCTATGTAACAGGTTTTGATGCACATATAAACCAGTCAGCTGTAGCAGATTTCTAAATGATTGTTATGGGCAAAGGATGCAATTTGACTGATGTCCAAAAATGCATGAAAATAGTGCAAAGGTGGTAGGATCTCAAAAACTACTAACTTTGTGGGATGTTCTAGAGCTCCTGTAGTGCTGAAGGTGTATTGAAAATAGACTTCTTGTACACTGAGTGCCTCCACGTAACAGTGGTGCCCCACAGGCCATTGATGCCAGAAGGGAATAACAACTCTGGCTAGTGCTAGAAAGCAATCTATGCACCACACTGGGCCAGATAACCCCTAAAATGAAAACAGGAACAATATGGAAAGTGTCAGGGATCACCACTAAGGGAAAGCTTTCAGTCTAAATGCTCTTAAACACTGTATGAAAAAACACATCCTCACACTCAACTGATAAGCAATTCCAGCTGTAGTGTTAAACTGATTGGACATTGAGATTCTCCGCGTTATCCTGTCCTCTTGCATTTGTCTTTCATGGATGACCAGCCTTTTTGGAGGACGTGAAACAGTTTGTGATGTTGTAAAGATCTTATCTACTTATCTTACTATGGCTGAAAGAGTCATTCATTTGGCCTTCATCTGGACAACCTGATGCTGGAGGGTTTTAGTCACTTTAGAACAGCTCACCATCTTACAAAGTCAGACAAAACTACAAAGTTAGGCTGTCAGTAAAATAGGGTTTGTCAAATATTTAAGGAAATTCGCACTAGGTGCCAGATTAACATCAGTAACTGGGAGGTGTCTGAAAGTGTTCTGTAATTTTGATCCATGCTCTTTTTCTCATTTAAGTTTTTTCAGAATATATGTAACTCATGAAAGATGCTTAACCTTTTAACCCATTCAGTACAGCACATTTAAGTCACGATATCTTCTTGAAAAAGGTGTTGAACATAACACAATGTGACTGTGTCATCTCTACCAATTGGTATAGGTATGGCAGGCTTAAAAACATCAACATAGAAATGCAACAATTTTTGTCTGAATGTAAACCAGCAGCTTCATAGCCAAACAACAATGAATAAACTGATCAAATGCTGAAAAACCATTAGTGCTGTTGCACCAGTTCTTATGACTAGAAGTTTGGAGTGAACTACCACTGATGCATTTGTATATACAGTATGTATATATGTATAACATTGTATATATGCATAACACAATACTATTCATTTTTCATTGGCACATGTATGCTGTGCATATTGTATGTTGTAATCACATCCTACACATGGTGGATATATTAAGCAGGATTGGATTTTACAATACTAAGACTGTCCTAACAAGCAGTGAGTGTTATCACATTACAGCACCTTCTATGGCAGAATAGAGTGACATGACAGATTAAAGGAACAGAAACAAAGTGTCCATCAAAAATGGTACAATGCTCCTTAACCCTCACACTGTCTCTCTGTTGAATATAATGGGTACTTTTATTGTTGACACTGGCTAGCATTGCTTCTTCTTAGGATACAGTGTAAGTTGTGGGAATGGACTTAATAATAAATAAAATGTCTGCTTATGCGTTATGACAATATGCACCTGTGTGTATTTACAAGGGGGAACAGGGTAAGTAGGTAATTTAATGTCTAGGTGGTGAAAGTTTGTGTTTATATTTTAATTCAGTAAGTTAAATTAAAATATTTTATATTCAATCTGAAATCTGGAACTGAAGCTATGAAGAAGGAGGAAATGGACTGCAGTGGGATTTTAAAAAAGTGACTTTATTAAAACAAAAATACACATAGACACTGTGGCTGTGGAAACATAGAATTACAGACAACGACTGAAACACTGGGAAGGGTATATAACAAGAGACAGGATACAAGATGTGATGGGACTGGGGCTGGAGACATGACGTGGACATAGACCAACACAGAGCACATGGTGACAGGACAGCGCATGGTGAAATGTAACCGCACCAATATATGGACAAAGGCAGTGGGCGTGGCTAGGGATGTGTCAGTTGCACAAGTGTCATCATTAAAACTAAATAAAAACTGCTTGAAATATATATGTAATATAAAATATATGACAGTTTGCCTTTTTGAATGAAGTTATGAACACAAATGAACTTTTTCTTGATATTCAAATTTTGGAGATGCACTTTGAGCATCAATGCTTTAATGCCACTTGTTGTAAAATCTCATGCATTGGAAATGACTGCACTTGAGAGGTATGTAAATGCAAAGTAAAACTGTGCAGTTCTGTTGATGGTTGAATATTGATGGTGAAGAATGAGCTTCCCTGAAATTAGTCCCACTGGATGTATTTCACATTCATTGTGAACAGGGTTTAATTCAAATATTCAGCAAATAGAGCATCTAGGGGCCTAACTTGGTGTTTAAAAAGGCTAGACTCCTTAACTAAACTAATGTTTTCCTTGCTAATTATTTGTGCTCCCCATTTAAGAGGATGCCGTTGGTAGGGGAGGAAGTGCATTCAGTTACAGAGCTATTGTTCTGGGAGGCAAAAAGTTATTTGAAAATAGCAGCAGCACTGGGGATTACCACAGTACAAACAAAAACTTTATTAAGCCTAAAGTCCTCAAATGTGCCTGCTTTGATTAGGATGCAAATTACTGCAATCTTCTGACGTCCCTGTGAGTGTATTGTGCCTTACAGAATCACACCGTGGAGGCTGTCTATGAAAGTCTTTCATGTTCTTGTTTCCAACAAACAGGAAAATATTTATGTTGGAGGGAAAATCGTGTGGTTACTGATGTTCTTTCTGGGTCACAGAGAGAAGCAGGATTACCTTTCTGAGTGTCGTGTTTGCTAAGTTTGTGGCACGCTCTCCAGATACACATGCATGCACTCACACAAACAGGTCAACATTTAAAAGGGAAAAAAAAAACACTGTAGCACAGGCAGCAGTTAGTCAAGCTAACAGACGCTAACACAATTAGCCAAATGCATCCACTCCCTGCCAATATTTAAAGAGCTCTTGTGGAGACAAGCATCATCTGCTTGCACAAACAAAGCGCCCGTCACCAGCATCTCCATATGCAAATCAGGCCTGTCTGAACAATCTCATCCAATCACAGAACTCTGGAGCAATCCAGCCATTCTGAAAGTAGGGCACTGCATCAAGGGCAACACTGCTGTTCTTAGGAAGATAATGACTAGTGTAATTAGCAATTATGAATTCATAACTGCTAAGGATGGTGGCAGGCAGAGGAAGTTGGCACCATGTTACTGTGCTGAACGTACTCTAATATGTTGATGTGTATAGTAAAACAATGCAGGTGCCAGGAGGGTGATGGACAATGCATGGAGTCTAAATGGTTTAGTCACCCCTTCCACCACTATCATACCCCTTTTGTTTTAAAGAAATGAGATGGATATGGTGTTGATATGGTCATTCACTACTGCCTTACAGTCACATGTATGAAGACTTAAAATGACCAATTTCATGATAATTTCTAAGGAAACCATTATAATTGGTCAATACTGTGTGTATTGGCCATGTCTATGTGTATCGGTGTAGTTGGATGGAGAGGGGCAGGGCTTTTTCAATGGGCACACACTCTGATAAAGTCTGACGTTATGCCTTTTTTACAAATTACACCCATCAAAAATGATTTTATCCAAAGTGTTACACAGACTTTTGTTCAGCACAAACTCAGTCAAAACAAGTTGTTGATTAAATCTGCTTTAAACTTAGACTTTCCAAAAATCTATTTTCAAATGTGCTGATATATTGTGAAAAAACATTCTTCACGCTGGAAGGTGAAAGTCCTCTTCATGTTTACCTTTTTAGCCAAGGTTTTGTGCCAAAATTGACTGATTTGTAGCTGTTCATAATTTCCTACACCTTGACTAAAGCCCCAGTTCCAGCTAGTTCCAGAAAAACAGCCTCAACACCTAATACTGCCTCCACCATGCTTCAGTGTGGGTGTGGTGTTTTTGTTGTGATGCACAGTGTTGCTTTTTCCTTTTCTCCTGACATTCAACATTGAATTCTTTTTAATGCTTTATAAGCTCTTTGTGTGCTAGGCTATTGTCCTCAGGTGCAACTGAGTAAATATCAGGAAAGTCTTAATAGCTGAACTTCTTGGGGAGTTAACCAGAGTGACTTTAAATGATGGCAGTTGTGCATTAAAGGCACAGTATGTAGTTTCCAGCGACATCTAGTGGTTTAGTTTCCATATTGCAACCAACTGAAGACTCTTTTCACAGCCCCTCCCTTCCGAACACGAAGGAGTCTCTACGGTGGCCATAAGATCTCATATATCTTTGATACTCCTGAATGCGATGTCTAATAGCAGCTTTAGAGCTAGTAATATGTCAAGTGGTAAGATTAATTTTACAAACCGGATTCCAAAAAAGTTGGGACACTAAACAAATTGTGAATGAAAACTGAATGCAATGATGTGGAGATGGCAAATGTCAATATTTTATTCGTAATAGAACATAGATGACAGATCTCAAAGTTTAATTTGAGTAAATGTAACATTTTAAAGGAGAAATATGTTGATTCAAAATTTCACAGTGTCAACAAATCCCAAAAAAGTTGGGACAAGTAGCAATAAGTGGCTGAAAAAATAATATTGTGCATATAACGAACAGCTGGAAGACCAATTAACACTAATTAGGTCAATTGACAACATGATTGGGTATAAAAAGAGCTTCTCAGAGTGTCAGTGTCTCTCTGAAGCCAAGATGGTAAGAGGATCACCAATTCCACCATTGTCGCGCAGAAAGATAGTGCAGCAATACCAGAATGGTGTTACCCAGCGTAAAATAGCAAAGACTTTTAAGTTATCATCATCAACCGTGCATAACATCATCAAAAGATTCAGAGAATCTGAAACAATTGCTGTGCGTAAGGGTCAAGGCCGTAAAACTCTACTGGATGTTCGTGATCTCCGGGCCCTTAAACGTCACTGCACCTCAAACAGGAATGCCACTGTCAACGAAATAACAGAATGGGCTCAGGAATACTTCCAGAAAGCATTGTCAGTGAACACTATCCACCGTGCCATCCGCCGTTTGCCAGCTGAAACTCTACAGTGCAAAGAGGAAGCCATTTCTAAGCAAGCTCCAAAGTGTATACTTTTTATATCCACTGTATATATAAACATGAATATATGAAGAGAATGTATTTCTTATATTCACTTTAACTTTTATTTCAATGCAGACAGAATAAACCCAAGATATTTCATGTTTTGTTATTCTCAACTTCATTTCATTTGTTAATATTCATCAATTCCTGTTTTTCAGGCCTGCATTCCAGAACGATGGGAAAGTAAAACATTTTCCACTTTGTAATGTTATCATTCTTTCATACAACACTAAAAGAATTTCTGACAATGAGGATACCAAGTCATAGAGTGTTTCAGGTGCTCTTTTCAAAAGCTCTGCTGAGGACAGGTCAGGACTGCAGGACTCCGAGTCCAGAACCCGTACCCTCGTCATCTGCAGCCATGCCTTTGTAACACATGGCTACACTGTTATGTTGGGAAAAATAATAAAACATGGACATCCCTGGAAGACATGCTCTAAAAACTCAATGTACTTTTCAGAAGTGTAAATTACCTTTGCTAAGGGCACTGACTGACCCTGATGATTGGACTTTTTGCTAATAACAGTCTGAATTGACCTTTTTGTCTTTGGTACGTAGCACACAGCATCAACAATATTATTATTCAAATTTAAGAAAACATTGTTGGTAATGCATTAAATTTGTGTGTGTGTGTGTGTGTGTGTGTGTTCTGGAACTGTATATATTTTCTGCCTGTGTGTTCACCTTCAAGACTTGTTCATATACACTCTTATCCTCTGTGACACTCTTCTATTTTCTCTCTGAGGACATCTTACAGGCTCTTCTTAGGATGGGGCACTTGAGATTTCTGTAGAGGCTACTGTGGTAGAAGTTCATCATCATCATCATCAGCATCATCATTGCTATCATCATCAGTGTTATCATATATGGTATGGGCCATCAAAAGGTTAGTCCAAAAACATCTGGCTCTTATAATGATATACTCCTGAAGGGTTCAATAAAGTGGGGCACATATGATAGATCAGAATTTTAATACATTTGGGTGACACAATATGTCTGTGTAGAGACCTGCTGTTCCAGTGTTTGCTCTGAAATGGACTAAATTTGTCTCCCTTTGCTTCAATGACATTATCTACTTGGAAGATTTTACACTAGATGATGGAACATTGCTGTGATGTATTTAATTGCATTCAGCCTTTTGTGAGCATGAATAAAATCAGTTATTGATGTTAGATGTTTACTTCTGGATCACAAACTTCAATTAATCCAAAAGGTACTGGATGGAGCTTCATCACTTTGGAGAATGCAGTTCCACAGCTCAAATCCAATGCTAGGGGGCTCCATACCCCTCTATCTGAGCATGGTGGTTTTAGTTTCATGTGTGCCTGCTCCACTTTTCTGTTGGAAATGTTTTTCTATGGTTGTGTCCATTTGAACACTACTGTCAGCAGAGGTTGCACCTTAAAGGAATGGATCGCTCCAAATCATATTTGCACAATTTTCAGCTTACCAGATGTAGTCAATTTGCATCAACATGTTTGGAGTTCAAATGTTGCTTCTTTAATGTAGTATAAATTACCAGGCCTGGACTTCTGAACCCCCGATATATGTTCACTTGAAGTTTGAAGTTTGACCCATATCTGGTCTTCTGCACAGTGATAAATGGGAGTTTATATAGGCTGGTGTCACACGTTTTCCTATCTTCCCCTGGCAGGCCATCATACTATCACTTATGCTGAATTCTGAAGGGAATGTATTTTGTATGCATACGTTATCTTCTTCTTTTTGCATCTGTCTGTATGGCAAACTGAAGTGCCAGTGCCTTTGGGTCATTCATGAATAAGCAATATGATTCATATGAGTCTAGTAGCTTGTCTGTGAAGGTGGTGGTGGTGGTTTAGTAAAGATTGGTAGCTCTTCAAGAATTGACCTGTCTATGCTCAGTCTACAAATTCAATCTTTTATGACAACTGTGGTGAGATTGGCCAAAAAAGGCAAAAACCACATTCATCCTAGTTAGAAGATGTAGCACAACTGTAGACCAGGCATACATTTAAATAAATTATTGAAGAAGAAGATAATCTTAGTTATTGTAGTGTGATAGCATGATTCTTTGTTGTAAGCTCTGCCACCTCTCCGCGTCCCTGGCCTCGCCTCTGTCCACATACCTCATTTATTTACGTTTGCTATGTGCCGTCTTGTCTCCACGTGCTCAATTGTATACGTCTTCAATGTGTCTTGATCATGTCTCCACCACCAGTTATGTCATGTCATTGTACAGCCCTGCCGTGTCATCCCATGTCTAATTAGGCGTGCTATAAAGCCTCCCTAGTGTGTCACAGTCATTGTCATTCTATGTCTTTCATATTTCATACGTCTACCGAGTTCTTCTGTTTTGAGGTTGTGTAGTAAAGCCCTGATGTTTTTGGTATCCCGCTGCATCCTCTCCTCCTGCTCCAGCACCACATACTGATGGCTAAACATTACCTTAAATTAATTTAATATTCTAAATGGAGATTTGACAGCAAGTAAATTTGTGGGTTTTTTTGTAATATTATTATAATTTCTTCTAAAACCTTTTGTTGTATTTAAAATTGCAGGGACTATGAAATTTTTTCACTCACCTTCACATCAGTGAAAGGTGATGTGACAATAAAGTTGATTTGATTTGATTTGATTACATTAAACATTGTGATTACACACAACGGAATTTGAGCTCCGCATTTAACCCAACTATACAGTGAAACACACACACTAGTGAACACACTAGGTTGTGAAACGTGCCTGAAGCAGTGACCAGCATATACATGGTGCTCAGGAGTCATGACCTACCCGGGGATCAAACCTTCTGGTCACAAGACCAGATCTCTAACCACCAGGCCACGGCTGCCATAACTAGACCACGGCTGCCCGGCACAGGTTGTGCCCAGCAGAGGTTCAAGCCAGATGCAGCAAAGCACCTCCACATCATAACTGAGCCTCCGTCAATGTTTTGTAGTAGGTATGGTGTTCTTTTTCTAAATGATAGAGTAGATGTGACTTTCCAAAAGTGACTTTTTGTCTGTCAAAAGGACAGTGTCCCAGAAGCACTGTGGGTTATCAATAAGCATTTTAGCAAATTTCAACTGTTTTTCTTTCAACTCTGAAGACCTCCAGGGTCCAAAAACAATGGATGGTGCAATCAGTCGCTGATGTACCTTGACCTTGAATTTCAGGTTCTGAGTTTTCCTTGGCTCTTTGTTTACCATTCACACTATCTTTCTGCTTTCAATCTGTGGTCAGAG
>BRDA01037103.1:1525-19373 GCA_036984385.1 Crenuchus spilurus | reverse complement strand
TATTGACATTTGCCATCTCCACATCATTGCATTCAGTTTTTATTCACAATTTGTATAGCGTCCCAACTTTTTTGGAATCCGGTTTGTATTTTACCTTAGGAAGAGTTCCGAAGTCAATATTTGTTGGAATAAGATTGATTTGTTTGTCTCCTCCAATCTTTCACATTATTGTTGGGTGACTTTATTCCACTTTGAGAACTAAAATTCTAACAGCTCAGCTTTCTCTGATAGCTTGAGCATCTGTCTTCCTCTTGATCACATTGAAGATGTTTTTACTGGGGTTTATATCCATCCATCCATTATGTTATAACTTTAACCCTGATCAAGGTTGAGGTTAGTTTCCTAACCTCTCACTGGACACAGGGCAGAGCATCTTAATTAAGAGCATGACCAATCCATCGCTGGGTACACACACACAAGGATAATTTATAGTACCCAATTCACCTGACCCCAATGATTTTGGACTGTGGGAGATATATATATTGTTGCTCCTGTTCATTATAGATGTTAACTGGTCCACTGTGCCATGTTGATTGCTCTGTAATACTTGCCAGAGTCATCATTACCCTCTGGCATCCATGACATGTGGGGCACCAGTTGTGTCACTAGAAGGCACTCAATGTATGATAAGCCAATTCTCGATACATCTTCTCTATGGCAGCTCTAGAACATCCCACAAAAGTAACAGCTTCTGAGATGCTACCACCCTTCAACTAGGTATGCGCGTATCCCCGTGATTGCCTACCTCGAATTCTTCCGAAGCCGCGATACTACCTGAGCATCGAGATGCAGTGCATTGCGTGTTTTGTATTTCTCGTCATTGTTTTGTGTTGTTTTTTCTGCATGCACAAATAATTGTGACGTAGTTCACATCTGCCCCTTCAAGACGAACTGAAAATTTTTCCGATGATGCAGTACAAAGCAGTCAGTTTTTGAAGTGAAAATTTCAGTCACAGAAACATGTCCACAGTTTCTTAAGGTAAGTTAGGAGAAGCAAAATTCTGTAATGAGTCGATTTTATATGATCTTATTTCTATTTCTGCCAAGTTTCATTCAATTTTATGGATTAGCAGTCCTGTTTTTGTGTTTGCAAGATGATGGGTCATGACCGGAGGCCTGGGCCCCATCTTGAAATTTTGTTCCAACTCAAGTGCAAAAGAATGTAATATGCTTGTTATGTATTTTTTATTGAATATTAATTATTTTGATTATTTAAATACATTTGATTTTAAATATGAAATAAATACTTGTGTCTTCTTCATCTTTTTACACACTTCCCATTGATACCAAATTTATTAAGAAATAAGAAAGTTACAAGCAGTTAAATGAGTCTGCTTTTGTTTTCGGGTCACAAATTTTCTATTGTTTTAATGGTTATTATTAAAAGAAATTGCAAGTAAGATTTCCGTATTTAAAATATGGTAACTTTCTTATTTTTTGTCACAGAATAATGTTCATTACATCATTGGAAAGCTCTTTCCGTTGATATAAAATAAAAATGTCATTTTATTGATTTTTAGTCACGTGCCTACTTCAACCAGTACCCAATTATCATGTCCAGTGATATCAGTCAATTCTGCCCATGATGAAGGTCTTACACTCTACTACAACTGACTGGTGTGCTCACTTATTTATATTCGGCTTCCCAGGCCAATATGACTATACCGGTGTTCTGTCGAGTTGTGCTACCCATCGATACGTGCTTTCTAAAGGCAATGCGCATGCGCAGACCTACACTTTTTAATTATTTCTCGTGTTTTTAAATTATTTCTCGTGTTTTTAAATTATTTCTCGTGTTTTTTAAATAATAAATCTGTTTTTTTGTGCATTAAACAACCTGGACACACTGTCATTGCACAGAAGTGTAAATGGAAATGAATACTAATAAATACAATAATGAGTTTTTAAAAAGCAGTTTGTAATGACCTCTCATTGACATAACTTTATCATGATACAGTGATTTATGCTATCCAAATATAATACATACACTTCTACTGGGAACGTGCTCTAATATGGTGATTCTTTTGTATTTTTACAGTTAAATACACACTAGGGTAGCACGGTTCGACAAGGTAGCATAACTCGACAGAACACCTGCCACAAAAACTGTGTTGTTAAATCATTTCATCCCCACAAAAATATTCCAGAATAATTACTAAAAAATTAGCAAAAATGATAAACAATTGAACGACATCATTGAAAAGATTCCGAGGCTTTAACTACACTAACTTTGCAGTTTAGCTTATGCAGCTCAGAGTTAGAGACGCTAACAGAGAACTTAGCTGAAAGTAACGGGTTATGCTAGCAGTGTTTCCCCCAAAAACACATTACCCCACTCACCACTACAGTTCACCAGAGTGACATCTTACTCCCGCGCTCCTAAAGCTTCGTCTTCCTGCCAGAGGTCGATGCAGTTAGTTTAACAAGATCCAGCAGTGCTGAAATATTAATTTTGTTGTTTCACACGACCTCTCGTCTTCCAGTGGGAGTGTAACGCAGTGTTGCTACGGTAACCTTCAGAGAAACGACGCGTGCGAATGTGTCACGTAGAGCGTGAGGGAGGCGGGGCGCCGTGTGTGTGATCGAATCAGACTAATGAACCGATTTTGTGAATAGAATCACCAAGGCTGGTTGCTCGTTTCCCACTATTAAAAAGATGGTCGTAATGTTGTGATATGACAAAATATATGCACATTTATTTACACAAAGAGCTTTTATAGCAAAGATCTATAAGGGTTAATATAAAGTCAATGTTTATTATGCTATCAGACGCCACTGAAAAGTTTGATTCAGTTTGCTTTTAATACTCGGTTCCTTGTATTGACAAGAACCGGATTAAAAAATATTCATTCACTATTCGTGTATCCTTTTTTGTTTTTGTAGATAGAGAAATGTAAATGTTCTTTTTGCCTGTTAATAAAAGATGTTTCAGTCTGCTGCTATGATCGTATTTTCCCTTGATTTCACATCATTTACTTGGTTATTTATCAGAACTTGATTATCAGGTTTGTTCTGTTATTAATTTAACAGTCGTTCGAGTTGGTCAGGATTTAAAGAGTAAGTGATCTTCAGTATATTTGACTGGATCTTGGAGCGTGACCACTAACGCCATTAGACTCACGATGCGCGCGGAATTATCCGTTTCTGGCTTTACTGCTACCTGCCGTCCACGTGACCACCGGCACGAGTCTGTCACCTTGACGGATGAGCTGCAGGTATGAACGTAGGAATCCAGCTGCTATGTAATGTTTTGCTTAGAACTGCACATGTGGGTAGTATTACAAGGGGGTGTGTCCGTCATGACGGTTAGGAGACTGTTTTACAGCATCAGCTGGTAAAGAAACAGGAAAAAGAGCGGAGTGTTGTGCCGAATTCTGCACTCCACCAGAACAAGCATTCCCTCTCTTTTAGGGCAGTTCTTTTCGCCAGGAAATGCATCCTCTCGTAAGCCTGGCTTGCGTCCATAGAACTTGCACAGGCATCACATGTTGGTCACAAATGTCAACAGGAAAAGAGTTATAGGGGGGTGCCGTTTAAGACTACCAGAAAGTGCACCCTTCTTAAATCTGTCTACATTATTATTACATACATGATGCTTATACAAGTAAACATATAAATATATAAATATATACACGCTTATACAGATAGACATTGGTCCAATATATACGTGACTGCAAACATTAGTTGTGTGAACAGAAAAAGAGGTATTTAATGCTACCATCCTGTCAGAAAATGCACCCCAATTAATTTGCTACATTATTATTACACGCATGGTACGTATATTGGTAGTACATGTTTGTGATTGTAAATATGTAATAGTTTTGTCAACAGAAGGAAAGTTACGGGGGGAATGGGGGTAAAAGGCCAAAAAATGCACCCCTCTTAAACCTGTTATTATTAATATTACTACTATTATTATTATAACACACATGATACTTATACAAGTCCACGTGCAGGTTAATGTGGTCACAAAAACCAAATTAACATATGCATCATGTTATATATTAACGCTGTCACAATGTAATTGTGTTTGCAGTGAAAGGCAGCGCGATGACGTAGGTGCGTATGGGGTGCACCTCAAGGAGGGACTGCCGACTTCGGCACAACACCGGCACGATTCTCTCTCCTTGAAGAATGAGCTGCAGGTACAAGCACAGGGATCCGGCTACTGTGTAATATTTAGATTTGAGCAGCGAAGCGTCGTGTTAGGAGGGGGTGTGTCTCCCAGGACCGTTAGGAGAGAGAAAAAAGGGCGAAAACAAAAACAACAGAAGCTCAATTAAACATCCGCAGTAACTCCGCCACAAACATGCAGTGAAGTGAGTCGTACCTGAGGTCTCCTCTCCGCTTCCTGGACGGTGCATTTTTATGGAAACCGAGTCTGTTTGCCCCTCCGCGGTCATGCTGCCACCGAAAAACTGCCTCCCGAGAAACTACAGCTGCATTGCCGGTCTTTTCGGCGGCTTGAGCACGACTCAGAAGATGGACGAAGAGCGGACCGAGGACGAGGAAGAGCTGGTGAACGGCGAGTGCTCGCCGCCGGAGGTCCGCGTAGTGGACGAGAGGCCGCGGGGGCGCGAGTCATTCCTCAAGCCGCCGCCGCAGAGCCCTACGCAGCGGCGCAGGTGCAAGTCCCTGCCGAGTCCGGCGGAGCGAGCGCGGCTGGAGATCGCGCGCAGCCGGAGCCCATCCAGCCAAAAGAAGGTGAGGTTCGCCGACTCGCTCGGCCTGGAGCTCATTTCCGTCAAGCACTTCGACGACGCGGACGTGCCGGAGATCCCCGAGCGTGTGATGGACAAGTTCCGTAAGGCCAGGGCGCTGCATCTGAACAACTTCGAGGCTTCCAGCAGCTCGGCGCAGTCTGTCTTTATGGAGCTGCTGTTCAGCAACCCGGGCGCGTCGCCGGGCTTCATTGAGCGGGTGAAGGAGCAGAAGGTGTCGCTGGAGCGAGTGGACGCGGACGAGTTCTGTCTCTCCGGCCTGGTCAGGGTGCTCAACGTGGCCTTCGAGAAGAGCGTGACGCTCCGCTACACGCTCAACGCGTGGGCCACCTTCGTGGACGCGCCGGCCTACTACGTGCCACGTTCGAGCGACGGGCTCACGGACAAGTTCTCCTTCAAAGTAGTCACCCCGACCTTTCTGGAGGCTGGGGGCACTCTGCAGTTCGCCATCAAGTACTTGGTGGACGGAAAAGAGTTTTGGGACAACAATGACGGGGATAACTATAAAGTGAGGCGCCACAGGTTTAAAATCTCCCCCCCTCGAGAGTGGGAGAATGGTTGGATCCACTTCATTTAGCTAAGGAGTATGTTTATAAGTGTTAGGTTAATTCCTTCCGTCTGGTGTTCATATGCGTACCTGAGCAGCTCTTCGGGAGGTCTCGGAGGTGATGCTCTGTGGTAGGGATGGGCGACACCATCGATGCAGTAACGATTAATTCCAAAACGAATATATCGATACCAGTGCATTTATAGTCGAAATTGTTTGTTTTTACATTGAAAAGTAGCACTGAACTATTTGGATAACATATCTAATTGCGTTTATTTTCTAAAATTAAGGTTCAGACTTGTCCCCCCCCCCCCCATCAAAATATTCACCTTTTTTCTGGCTTGAGGCTTGAATGTGTATCAGACTGCCAATAAGCTGTGTTTGTGATGTCACATCACTTGGATGGTTGATCAAACTTAATTTTCATAAACTCTTAGGTCTTAGGTTACATTTCCGCACATTTAATAATGTAGCTCTTGCGATTAAATATGGCTAATTCCATATAAAAGCCAGTAATCTTTTAACCCTCATGAGAATATGATTTCAAAACAAATATACCAATACGAATACTGTTACAGTGGGGATTTGTTTGTATGTTTACAGTCAGATCAAGGACTGAACGATTTGGGGAAAATACTAAATTTTTCACATCTGTGAATTGTGTTTATTTTCTAAAGTTAATTTTCAAGGCCCTCCAGAACACCAAAATATCCACTTTTTCTGGTTTGAGTGTAGTTTGCTAAACTGTTGTGGTTCTGATGTGAACTTATCTACAGTTCACAAGCTCTGTCTTAGGTTAAATTTCCCCACTTAAAACTAGACTGCATTTGTAATAATGTAGGCTGCAGTAAAATAAAATGCAGCTCTTGTGATTACTCTTTCAGCCCAATGGAGAACAAAAAAGTTTGATGGATGTTATTTTGATTAGCAGGGAATCATTTCAGTATGTGGCATAACATTACTGAAAAAAAATCTGTTTCATTACAGAATCCAACGTAAAAAGTATGTGTGAATGTATAAAATGATTTAGTTCAATTCAAAAATTGAAATGGGTTATTTAAAAATGAAATTGTGATGTTTGTTGTGATTGTTCTCTGTCAGAATATTTCAGAAACAGAAGCCCAGAGCAGCAGGGCTCTAAAGGGTTTTAAAAATTATTTTATTCACACCAAGGTCGAGTTTAAAAAAATCAAGATCAGAAGTATCATCATTTCAGTATCGAACCGCCCATCCCTACTTTGTGGTGAAATGGTATTTCTGTGGGTTGGCAGTGTGTTTCTTCCTTGGTTTTACAGCACAGTTGTTCTCTTATGTAACAAGGGAACACGTGCCATCAGAGAAGTGCAGAGAAGCTGTCCCTTTTTACGCATGACTTCAGCTATAGATGCTCTAAGTATATAGATATATATATACATTCCCATACGCTTGTAATAAAAGCTTGTTTAGGATACTTTCAAGGCACGTATAGGAAAACCAGGCTTTCTAGAGGGGTCTGTAGATGTGACTCACAGAAGAGTGTGCCAGCTGGTTTTTCTGATCACGTCACCTCCTCTCTTCCAGACCGTCCAGATGTTGCCATCACAAGGCACGGTCCCTACCTTCTGTCTGTGCTGTCCTTTAAACCTTAACCTTGTGTTGACCAGTGTACAATGGGCCGGTTTTGTGGTTCATTTGCAAAACAGCATTCGTGTTTAGGTGTATGCACTTGGAAGCATTCAGAATCTAATAAGCTAAAACGTTTGGTTATATACCCGGTAGGCTTGGCTGCCAAATCGTGAGTTCAGTTCCCTGCCGATGGACAGAAGAGTTTTATCATAGGTGACAGATATATTTGTCAAGATGCAGAATACCAGGATACTCAGAAGAAAGCAGCAAGAGTCAGTTGAGCGTATCCAGTCTTGAGAAGCCTCTCTGAATTTCTTCTGGTTGCATACCTCAGACCATATTTAGACTGTGAGAACCTTTTCAACGTTCCAGCAACATTCAGGTTATAGTTCCTGATTATTCAGGTTCAAAATTAAGAAAAGCATTGACTTTATTTTTATGCGAAAAAACCAAAAGTAAATGTATTCTATTTATTTTCTCCTGCTTTTCTAGGATAACTGCTGTCTGTGGCATGTTTGCCTGTGGAACATCACTCTGTGATGTGTTTTAGTCTTTGTAAATACCAGTTGCATTGTGTAAAGTCTTTAATGTTGAAGCTGTAGCCTTAGTGTTAAAAGAGCTGTGCATAGTCTGCTCACGCTTTCCACACATTACATATTAGTGATCGACCAATATGGGTTTTTCAATGGCCGATGCTGATATTTAGAGTGCAGTGCCACTAATGGCCAATATATAATGCTGATATAATTTTCTGCTTCTGATAAAATATTATATATATAAATATAAAAGAATTAATATAAAAATAAATAAAAAAATATTTTTTTGACTTGAGACAAAATGTTTATTAGTCATGCCTTCATCTGCCACACTGACTGCAGATGTGTCTGTAAATGAGCCATTTTTTTGTTTCCCGGCCTTGTGAGCGCAGGCGGATTGTTTAAAAATATTTGGCCAATGTAGATTATCTAAAGATGACTGTAATTGGACCAATTAATCAGTCTATCACTATTAGTTCAGATAAAAGCCTTGACCGAGGCACCATTCTTATCAAATGTGAGTAATCACAACTCTCACATTATTGATTACCTGTCAATGGCCCATATTTAACTTCTTAGGATTAGAATGCTGATCTGGAATCAGCTTATGCCTTCTATGTAACACAGAGACGAGCAGGCAAAATGGCATATTTTGTCGTGCAAGTGCAAATGAGATTCAATCACTAAAGAGGTGGACTATGTAGCATTTCAGCTTCATGTGTTCTTTATGATCACTATATCTGGTTCTTGAAATCTGAGATAGCATTAAAGATGATTGTCTGTTTAATCAATTGTATCTGATTGAGAGTTCTTCCCTTATTGGAAGTCATTTTAGTCTGAAGAAGCAGTTTTCATATCTGAGTGGACACTGGAGGAGGTTTTGGTGGTTGTTGTCTCAGGCCCTGTACAAAGAGATGCACCTGTGGTCTTGCAGTCATTCGTTTTATTTGCTTTTGCCCACAGAGGCCACAAGGCACAAATTAATTGTAGTTGGCTTTTAAGAATGAATGCCATAAGTGGTAAAATTATAGATATATGCAGTGGCATGCAAAATTTGTTACTGTAAATACAAGTGAAATGTTCCACATCCCACTTGCTGCAAAAAAATCCAAACCATGATTGATCCACCTCTATGCTTAACTGGAGAGGTGTTTTTTTCATTGTGCCCAGAACATTGTTTTAGCTTCCACAGGACTAGGCCTGTCTAGATGTTCCTTTGCAGACTTCCGAAGCTGAATTTTGTGGTGAAGTTGCAGAGATGATTTCTTTCTGATGACTTCCATGAGTGTCATATTTTTGCAGGTTTCACTGCACAGTGGAATAGTTCACCACCAGTCCAGAGTCTGCTAAATCTTCCTGAAGGCCTTTGCAGTCAAAACAGAGCTTTTGATTTGCCTTTCTAGCAAGCTTATGCGCAGTTCTCTCTCAATGTTTTCTTGACTCCACTCCACTGTTCTTGTTAACTGCCATTTTATAACTATATGATAAATTGAGGAAATGGCTCCCTAAAGAGCTTTTGCTATCTTCTTAAAGCCTTCTCCCGCTTTGTATGCATCAATGATTTATTTATTATTTAGGTCATTACAGAGAATGTTTCTTCTTTATGCAGATTTCAGCCCAGTTCATCTTCTAATCACTCACCTTTTAACAGCAATCTACTAGGGTTGATAATGCCAGTTGCATGCCACTGTATATATGTTTTTTTGTTGTTGTTGTTTTTTGTTTGGGTTTTTTTTTTCTTTTTTTTGAGAGGCCTACATTATCAAAAGATTGACTACTTCTGCATAGGGTGTCCTGCTTTCCTTTTTTAAGTTCTTCCTATTGCCCTATGTACACCCTTAGTGTTGACTTTTATGAGAACTCATCTGCAGACTCTTTCCTACAGTTCCTGCAGATACAGGCTGTATATGTCCACGTGTTTGTCACCAAAATATGGACATGAAAGAGCACCACAGGGCTTAGGGCACAGTTTGGAACAAACCTCAAGAGACACTGTTAGGGCGTAGACAGAGAGTGGAAAGTTTTGAACATAACAGGTGCAAACATCTAATGCCTATTAGAACAGTATGTTTGGTATGTTGTTAGATGTTGATAGAGTTTGCCTTATGCTATGCCAGCCATTGTTACAACCCATTGATCGCTGTAGCTGATGAGAACTGAATATAAAGTGTCTATTATCTAAGCCAAATGGACTTGCATATCATCAGAGAGGCATTTACGAGACATTTTAGAAACCTACTGTGATAGAAAAAGGGTTTTATTTTTTTTTCTTCCTGTCACATACACTGTATGTACACTTCTACTGCTGTTTCTACAGTTTTAACCCTGTAAAGCCTTCAACCATCAGATGATTGCCAGAAAACACTAATTCTTTGAAACTGGCATGTTTATTAGACCTTCTAACCAATTTTGAAAAATAACTTATACGTTTTGTTTTGTATCATATTTAATCCATACAAAATCTATTGTTCACAACATGTTGTTTAAACAAACAAAACATGCAGAACACAACTTTTTAAACAGTTTTAGCCTCTTATTCACTAATGTCCTTTACAGTACTCACATTATACATTTACTTCAGCAATTTCAAACTGTGCACGTAGTGTATGCATCAGCCACTAGGGGGCAAAAGACATGTATCTAATTTTATACATCAGGTTTTTTATATATATATATATATATATATATATATATATATATGTGTGTGTGTGTGTGTGTGTGTGTGTGTGTGTGTGTGTGTGTGTGTGTGTGTGTGTGTGTGTGTGTGTGTGTGTGTAAATCAGATATGGTACATTTGGCTTTATAGGGTTAATAGTCAGCAAGCACTTCTAGATATTAGTTACAAAGGCTTTACCTCTGTTTCTGTATAGACATTAAAATTATTTTTGCACTGAGTATTAGTATTTAATTGTGGAAATGGATGTGGGGCCTTTAGTGGATTCGGCTTCATTGTTTATTAATGTAAGATACCTCTCTGCAGACAGCTACTGAACCTTTATGTAACTAAAAGGAATTAGGTGGAACACATGATAGGACGTTAAATGTCAATTGACACTTTTTCTGCTATTAAACACAGCTTCCACAGATATTCCATTTTTTTCAGTGACCTAAAAAAAATAAACAGCAATATGTCCTCACATGAGATGTGCAATAACCCCTAAATGCTTGAAATGCAACAGAATTAGTTTGTGTGCTGCTTGTTGGGGAAAAAAAGGAATGAAATGTGTTTGTGTAAGTTAAAGGAGTTAATGTTGTGTGGAAATGCATTTCTGAGTCTTAATGAAATAAAGGTCTTATTAAGGTCTAAATAAAGATCTTTCTGAATAGAACAGGTCCTGATCTGCCTTAAGAGGTACTTGTGGTTTGTTATTCTGTAAAGTAAGCTTATGATTGTAAACCTGAAACTGTGTTCAATGTTGAAACTTTACTGAAAAGCACTGTTGGTGACTGGCACAGCAAAATTCCCAGAACTTTTATGGAAATTAGCTCCTAAGATCATTTATATTTCCTGTGTCGTGTTTATGTTTGTCATTGTGTGTTTTTATTATATATGTATCTATATGAATAGGCTACAAAACGACAAAGAATTTATTGAATAGTTATTTACAAAGTTTTAAATGCACAATATTAACTAATAGTGTTTTATGCTGCCTTGAAGACTCATGGTAGACTTCACTGATGTGGTTATGATTGTGTCCACTTTTAGTCCCAATAGTTCCATGTGGATTAGGGATGTGTCAGGGTACTCAAGTACTCGGATAACCAGGATTTGAATTCTGAAATCACTATTCGGGTTTCTGTTACATTTCATTTATTTATTTTTTAACTAGGTTAACTTCTCAGATGTTAGCTACCCAAACAAACCAAAACTACAAAACAGTGACAATATATTTATTTGTGCTGTTTTTGACTATTAACATTTTCAGTTGCTTCTTTAATAAAATTAACATGAATACCTTTAATACTAATGAAGATATGGTGACAACATTTTGGATTAAATATGTGTGAGTCTGTGTGAAAAAGAAACATGCATTATTACAATTTGGGTAGATAATATCCCCAGCTATCAGAGTGGAGGCCGGCACCCGTCCAACCATCACCATCAGCTTGCCGCTACAGTGAGACATTAAAACTCTGTTATCCTTGTGGACACAGCAGAGGATGTTGGTTATTTCACTCTGAATTGTGCAGAGATCAGTGTATAATGTATCAGCGCACAGTACAGGAGGAAGTGTTCATGGTGTGAACGTACTGGATAACAAACTCCATTCAGAAGAAACAACAGGAATTTCTGAAACAGTTGGGAAACAACGTGGTGATTAGTCAATGAAATTCCACAACATGGTTCAAGTGTGGTTGGACACTGGTGGTGAACATTTTCAGCTGATTTAACATCAGTTCAGTCTTTTTCACACATACTGAGGTATATTTCATCACTATATCTTCATTAGTATTAAGGTTATTTGCAATCATTTGGGTGAAGAAGCAAATGGAACACTGTATTTGGCCATTTTTCATTCCCTGCAGTTAAATATCTGTAGCAGATACCCGGATATCAGGCACATCCTAGTTTGGATACAACAGGAGTTCACTGAGGAACTGAGTGGAATGGAATCAGGTTGGAGAAATAGTTCAGGGCTTTGCCACTCTTAAAAATAAAGGTTTCTGAAGTGATACCATACCATATTTGATTATCTATATAACCTTTCAAAAGAACCACTTTTGGATGAACTTTTAAAGTGTCATTTAATAACCTTTGTTTTTAAGATTGCAGACAGATTTATCAGGAATACTTGGCTGCTAGAGCTGTAGGTGGGAACCAGACCCTCAGGAATTCCCCTATAGAGTCTGTATTGGGCAATGGAAAATGGATTTTGCCTGAGAGAGAGGATGGTCTACCCAACTACACTTAAAGAAGAAACAAGCCATGTAACCATCAAACAGCCACAGTTTGCAGTTCTCATTCATTATTCTTAGCAAAAGTGAAAAGTTTCATATATATTTAATAAATCATACACAGTCATCCTCTGTAAATGCTTTTAAACGTATTGTATTTATAGAGAACTATCTGATGACTAAATGATGTAAGCAGTGAAAAAAGCTTTAAAGAAACTTCCAAGCTCATTTAGACTCGGCTCTCTTCATCAGATGTTCAGCTTTTGTTTTAATCTATGCAAACCAATCTTTGATTTCCAGTGTGTGTCCCATAGTGTCTGCTCATTTGTTCTAAATTAATTCAATAAAACTGTGTCCCTGCTGTTTGCATGCACAGCACCAAAGTTCTTTTATTTTTATGGTGAATTTGTATTGTAGTTTATATTTTGTTAACCCATGGAATTAAAGGCATTTGAGGTGAGAAACAGGCTCATGTTGTTTTAATGCACATAACTTTGTATTATTAAAATCACGATCAAAGGCTGTTTTCACACCTGAAAGTGTGGACCGGGGTTTTTGTTACATTGTATACATTTGGTCCATTTAGGCTGCGTTCACATTTCAAGCTGCACACATGATCACACTGATACATTTATGCACCTCACCTCCTCATATCAACAAATCATGTTTGTACAGGGTTGCCAGGTTTAGCAAACTTTATAACCTGTATACATTCAAAGGTGGCTTGATGCATGGCTTTTATATAAATATAAAACATAAATAAAAAGTTGGATTAGAAGAATATCTGAATGTTTTTAAGCTTCGTTGATAGGCCATGATTAAACGAATTAGATTTTGGGTTTGTTTCAATTAGTGTGCCTTTAAGAAAGACAATGAGTAGAAGGATTTTGGGGACCTGGCAACCCTGTATTTGTGAGGTGACTGAATTAAAACAGGTAAAAACAGACGTGTTAGTAGTTGATGTGTTATGGAGGACAACAATTGGTGGAGAAGGTGAATAAAAGTCAACTGGCTGCTTTTGCTGTTTTAGCAACTGTTATGTGTAAACAGGAAGTAAGCTAGCTCTGCCTCAGCACTACGCGCATGCGCACAGACAAAAAGGCGCATGGAATTCGTTCTGACCGGTCACGTTTAAGTCACATGCTCATATATCGGATACGTATATATCTAGGACCACATATGAAAGGCTACTTGCACGTTACAACCTCTGAAAAATTTGATCTGAGTCACATTAAGAAAAAAAATTAATTTGATTCAGCCTGGTAATGTGAACGTAGCCTAAAATGAGAAAGATCAGATCAGATTTCATGCGTCTTTTTGCCTGTATACATGCACTTATCATCGTTGTCTTTTCATAGAAATGGCTTTCCTGCACCACAAATCTTCTTACGCTATCATTTTCTTAATGCGCTGAGGGAGGTATTCAAATGTAGCCCTTCGACATCATGAAGCTCTCTACAAACTGAACTTCTGTGTATCCCTGTACATCCTGGTCCTATCATTGCTGGCTTCTCTCTTGTACCCAGACATCTCTTGACGCAGCAGTGCCAGCTATAGCTGCAAAAAACGAAAGCATTTTTTTTGCCTTCTCGACTATTAACATCAGGTGAGCTGGTTGCTGTCCAAAATGTGTTCCACATATGACCTGTTAACGCATCCATTACACTTTTGTAAGACTACTTCAGTCATCTTACAAATATGACGTTCTTTGATGTTAGTGACAAAGGCAACATGTATACATGTGTCAACATGCACATGCGAGCCATTTCAGGGACAGATTCGTTCACATTACAGACAGATAAATGTCACTTACATTTGTGAATGTGAACGGTCAAAATTTGAGCAAAAATTCAGATTTGAGCAATGTGGCTTGTAATGTGAACGTAGCCAAAGTGACTCAAATCTTGTTTGAAAAAAATCTGATTTTACATGTTCACACAGCCCTGAAAAGATCAGATGAGTCACTTTAAGGCAAAAAATCTGATTTGAGTCAGCCTGGTGTGATGTGAACGTAGCCTTTGTGTTGGTTTCACACTGCAGTGTACAGAAAGCAAAGAACTTTGCACGACACACCTACGTCCCATTGTGTGGGCTGCCTCTCCCTATACATCACTGTGGTTTGTTTAAGGGCGTCAGTGTGTTGTCAGTTCAGCTTATAGTTAATTCAGTCTTTCCCTGACAAAATGAATGATGTATATGTTAAAATAAGCTATATGTTTCACCATTTTTGTGTGCTTATTCAAGCTAATGTTTGTTGAACCAAATGTCAGTTTTGGTCACTTCTCCCCCCATGTGCTATACACCCACCACTTCCTGTAGTGGGTCTGAAAGTCTGAACCATCCAAAAAAGTGCAAATGAACTGAACTGTGGTTCAGTTGATCCAGGTTCAGTAGTTTTAGACGATGGCACCTCTCACACCTGCTATTTTGATTCAGACCAAACCAAGTAGGTGTGAAAGTACACTGAAAAAAATTATTCTTTGACTCAACAAAATGTACTTAAAAGAATCAGTAAATACTACTTAAAATATTTATGTTTTTTGGAGTTACTGTATTTTATTGAGTATATGCTACTCAGGAATGACATTATTCCCTGAACTCACATAAATACATTGTGTGCACGAATATTTTTTTAGTTATTTCAACGTCCAGTCAAATTCAAGTTCGTTCAACTCGAGGCTGTCTTAAGTGATACATCATCGTCTCCGCCATGTCTGAATGCGCATATCTGTACCATTGAATGCGCCAAATCTAGACCTCCATGCCACGAGGATTTTCGCCGTAGTTCCACCCTTCGCAATACTCCTATCAACGCCGGTTTGAGAACGTTTTTGAGGCCTGTTTTAGGAGACTGCTGCAGTTTTGTTCACTTTGCACTTAATCTGAATATGAAGATGGGTCTGAGGAACTGAGTTTATGTTTTCAATTTCACATTTTTTTAGGAATTAAAAAAACTTTAATTGTTGATATATGAGTTAGGAATGTATTATACACATAAATGTATAATACATTTTGCACAAGTCCATTTTTACATATATAATTCTTTTTGGTGAATGCTGTGGCCTAGTGGTTAAGGATCTGGTCTGATGTCCTGAAAGTCGGCGGTTCGATCCCGGGGCAGGTCACTTGAGCAAGGTACCTAACCCCCAATTGTAAGTCGCTTTGCATAAAAGTGTCTGCTAAATGCTGTAAACGTAGTTACGAGTTAGACTGACTTAATATTATGTTGTATGAATCTAATACAATTGAGTTGGTGTAACAAAAGATTTTTAGTTGAACTTACTTAAAAATTCATGAAGTTGAATTTACTTTAAAAAATTGGTGCAAAACGTTGCCTTGATTTTTTTAAGTAAATCCAACACATGATTTTTTTCAGTGTACCCTAGATGTCCATCTGTAGGGGTCCGATTAAAAAAAAAATTCCTTTTAGAAGCAGACTTACACCTAAATGTGTTAAAACCTCATAACGTTCTCTGAAGGAAAATACAGAATCAATAAGGATATTTGATATCCAGATTCTTTCCATTTTTGTTTGAAAGCACAAGACCAGTGTTGACCTCTGAGCACTTTGGCAGTGTCATTAAGCCACTGAATACCTCCTAACGGATGTTATTAAAGGTATGTCCTTGAATCGATTGTTCCTGACTCCAGGGCTCTCTAGAGTCTACAGAACTAGGACGAGATTGCCTTTCTGGGAAGACCTACATTAGTGATTCAGTGTTGAGAGTAAAGGTGTAAATTCTTTTCTCTGTATTTTGACTCTTTCATGATAAATAATCTCATTAAAATGTTTTTAAATGTTTATTAACATTCAACCATTTTATAAGAGATTAGAGATGGTGGTTTTATTACAACAACAACAATTCACACCGTTATGAGCTAATATTGTGTTGTTCAAATGAAATTTCCTTCCTTCATAGTGCAGGAGGTTACAACAGCTGGTTGTATTTAGTCTTCAAATAGTCACTGTTGGAACAAAATGGTGATCCTTCAGTTCAGTTTTAATGAAAGTTAATGTTAAATGATCCATTTACAATCATTTGCACAGGTGGTATTTCTACAATAAGCAGTTTCTATCCAATCTTCATGAAATTTCCACACAGTCTAACATCCAGATGAGACAGACAGACTATATGGCCAAATATTTGGAGACACTAATGAATGCATTCAGTTGTCACATGTACAAATACACACACAGCTTGTCTAGTAACTGCAGTACTGCCAATAGAATAGGACTCTCTGGAACCTATTGGCAAAATGTCTACTGCCAAGCTGGACTAGAGGGTCCAGCATTGAGCAGTGGAGCTGTGTTCTCTGCTCCATCCTATTTTTGAGATGAGGTGGTGATGGTGATCATCCAACATCACAACCTCACTAACACTCTAGAGGGTGAATACAATCAACTCCACACAGCAATCTAGTAGAAGCATTTCCTGAATAGTTTCCTCCAGCAAAAGCACTATAAACTCTTTTTAATACCCTTGATTTTAGAAAAAACTGTGAAAGAGTAGGTGTACCAATACTTTTTTCATATAAGATAGATAAATGGCAAGCAAATTGACATATCATAGTCTTAACAGCAAGGATATGTGATCTGTCATATATTTGTGCTGTTTGCTTTACTAAACATTGCCTGCTGGCTGGGTGGTTGTTCACTTTGTCAGCACTCTCACAGATCTTTTAATACACTTAGCCAGAGAACTGACCCAGACTTCTCCTTATACAGTAACAGCCCAAATTACACAAGAGAAATCAGTCTTGATGATGCATTCCTGCACTTCCTGCCAGATGAGTAGCACATAAACAAACTTGAAATAAACCATGCCCCCTTCCAAACCTTTGACATTTACACACTCTGCTAGCCAAGTTCCCTTGTGACTTTTGTCTAGTTTTGTACTGTTTACTTCACACAGCAAGTGATTTAGCAAGCAAACAGTCACCCGCATTCAGAAATGCTTCCTATGAAATGTAATATATAGTGTGTTATACTGTTTAGTGTCATCCACATTGTAGTGTTTGTTGATAAATCTTTTGGCTGTTACATTATTACTGGATCAGTTCACCTCATAACTCTATATAACATTCTTACGCACAGCGATTGTTCCAGATTCTCTGAATCTTTTGATGATGTTATACATGGTTGATGATGATCACTTAAAAGTCTTTGCTATTTTACGCTGGGTAACACCATTCTGGTATTGCTGCACTATCTTTCTGCGCAACAATGGTGTTATACAACTAAGTTTTAAAGTGTCACAGTTGTTTAGGGTTTTTACAACCCTGTTCATCGTTATTCACCGACCTTTTTCCTTTAACTCGTATATTGTTTGTCGACCTTCTGGTTAATTGTGATTCATCCAGTTAACTGTTGTACTAACCCATATTTTTCTCGAAGAGTCTCACAGTCACAGAGAGACTTCGGTTCTACCATTCTCCTAGTGGTTAAGGTGGTAACAACGCGTCTTTCTATCACGTCGTTATGGTCTTACCACAATGGGTCGCATTTTATCGTTTCTGAAAATTCACTAGTAGTAGTTGGTACA
>BRDA01037100.1:8812-19071 GCA_036984385.1 Crenuchus spilurus | reverse complement strand
ATTAGATGTTGGCACCTCCACATCATTGCATTCAGTTTTTATTCACAATTTGTTTAGTGTCCCAACTTTTTTGGAATCCGGTTTGTACATGTAGTACTATTTTTTTTAGCAAGAAACATTTATACAATGAACTGGAATGCGTTGTGCCTAATATGAGGACAGTGTGGAATAACGAGCAGACTCAAATGGTACATTTTGATATTCAACACACTGATTATCACCCACACATAATCAATGAATGAATAAATAAAATAAAAAAAATGTGTATCAATTAACACATTATTTAACAAATTAATTATTGAGTAAATGAAAGAACCAAAAAATGAGTGAGTGAAAAAACTAACAAATGAAAAAGTGAGTGATTGAAAGAAAAAATGAATAATGAAAGAATCAATAAATGACAAATAAATAAATACATAAACACATGAATGAATAAACAAATAAAGAATGAACAAATAAATGAATGAATCAATCAGTCAGTCAATCAACAAAGGACAAGTAAACAAATGAATAAATGAACACATGAATGAATGAATGAATGAATGAATAAGCAAATGCATGAACAAATGAATGTATGAATGAATGAACAATTCAATGAATGAATCAGATAACACAAAAATCATAAAAAAAAAAAAAAAAAAAAATACTGCAAATAAGGTCACAACATTTTATGAAGCAGTTCTTGGAACTAGACAGTTTCACCAGTTGATGAAGAATAATTCACAGTTCTGTATTAGGTCTTGTACTTTACATTCAGAAGGAGGCATTTGTGGAGCTGTTGTAAAACAAGCTCTGTGAAATGCATGCTGGGATTAATATTCTCCACACAGATTTTGTTACATCCTTAATGTTAAGTAGAAGTGAAGAGGGACCTTGTATCTTGTGTGCCAGAGGTGTAAGGATATGACATAGTGTATATCTGCAGAATGAAATTCAGCAGCACTAATTTAATACTGTTGAATTTAACTCTGAGTAACTTTGCACATTGCACACATTGTATTAAATCAGTGAGAGATTTAAACTCACTGGTTACTTTATTATGAACACATATTTAATGGTCATGACCTGCACAGGACCTCCACAGAGCAGGTATTATTGGATTGATGGATCATTCTCAGCACTGCAGTGACACTGATGTGGTGGTGTGCTAATATGTGTTTTGCTGGTATGAGTGGATCAGACACAGCAGAGCTGCTGATGACTGTAGATACAAGGTAGACGTACCTAATGAAGTGGCCACGGAATGTATGTTATTATTTTATGCATGTTCATCTTGATCATGTTAACCAGTCCAATGTTCTGTTGTATAATAGGATTCATGTTTCCTCTGAACCCATATGAGGATATTGCAGGCGAAAAGCATTGAAAAGCTTTACCCAAAAGCAGATGTCATATGCATGCTTATATCAGCATTAAGTGACCATGCTTGGTCGCTTTATCATTTTTAAGGTTGTGGCTGAAATTTCTCTGGGAATTGTCATCTGGCAGGTTTACCGCTAGAGATAGATCAGGTCCCTAAGCTTTGGAAAAATACGTCAAACACTTTTGCCTCGAGGTGCATGTAATGACTTGTCTCCAGCCCATTGATCAACAAAGGAGCTCATGAAGAGTCATGTCTAAGCATATCTAATTAGGCTAATACAGCTCGTTAGGCCTAATTAAAGCTTGAGTGCTGACGGAGAGTCCAAACGCACTCCCCTAAGTTTAAGAAGGCACTCTGAGTGCTGAATTAAGTCCTAGCTGGTTGATGGGCACTCTGAGTTGCAGGAAGGCAAAATGGATAATGTAGTTTGTGATTTGTTGTTGAGGAGGATTTATTGCCGTGCTTTGGAACTTAGTTGGTTTTATCTCCTCCAGGCACCTAATACAGTAAAATTAAAGATGAAAAATGATCTATTAAAATCCCTTATGCAAATATTAGGGGTTACTGAGTTCACATGTTGACTTACGCTCAAGCGTTGAGAGGAGGAGATGGAGAATGATGTCTGTTCTTTTTTTTCGAGAAACGTTGATGAGTGTTTGTTCTTCGTTCACAAACAGAGATCAAAAACTGCAAGCACAGTTAAATAGTGAATACTGTATAGCTGTGTATAAACTGTTATATTAGAATTATTTTATCTTTAGAATTATTTAACTACAGTGTCTATAAATGATTGCAAGTATCTTACAATGTTACATTTTCAATGTTTTAATATAAATCAGAATAAAGTCCTTTAGTTTCAGTCATAAGGTATGCTGTAAAAGAATATGCCTGAAAGTTTGTGCAAATGCTTATTATATACTCTGACCAGCTGCTTCATTAAAACCCCTTCCTTGTAATGCCCCATGCAACCAGCAACATCTGGTTCACCATTTTCTCTTGTTTATGTCTGCGCCAGCTCCGCTACATACACTGTTTACAACTTTATTTGGTAAGTAAATACTTACGTGATATCTACTAGCTTTTGTAACTATATACAGATAATATTTCTTTGGATATTCAAATTAAATCAAATTTATTTTTTAAAGCGCTTTTTACAACTGATGTCACAAAGCAGATTTACAGGGTTAGTAATAACAAACATCAAATCATTAATCCGTAATCCCTGGTGAGCAAGTCAACGGCGACAGTGGCAAGGGAAAACTCCCTCAGAGCTGGAGGAATAAACCTTGGGAGGAACCAGACTCACATGGGGGACCCATCCTCCTCTGGCCAACTAATTCTAAGTTTGTGATAAATCATAAGCATATGATGTTGTTGTAATGTTCAGGTGAACTGATATGGTGACAGTAGTGGGACAGGGATGATGATGACAGCGGTAGCAATGATAATGGCCAGAAAGTCCATATGAACTCCAATGTGGGCAGTAGAGTAGGGCATCTGGAGCAGGCCACAGTAGTTGGTTGTTGGTGGGCAGCTGATCCAAGGAAGCATCATGCAGAGAACAGTAATCAGTCTTCCATCAGCCTTGGACCAGACCGATGGGCAATCACTCACTCTGAAAAGACAAAAATGGAATTAGTTCTGTTTGGATTTATAGAGCAGGGGGATTATGAGACATATCAGTGTGTGGCAATTGACTCCGGCAGAACTATCTAGAACAGCCTGCCTAAAAGGAGAGAGCCAGAAGGTAAACAGGCATGGGAGCTCCCCGAGAAACTGGCATATTAAACATCATATCTTGTTGTGTCAACTTGTATTTTCAATTTATGCAGTGGGTTTTTAGTATAAACACGTTGTTGCAAGCTATCATGTTGCATGCTATCAATTCAATGTAGGCCAGTGTGGCAAGCAGTGTGATAGTGTAGCTTAGTATTGATAGCATGGTGAACCGGATGTTGCCGGTTGCGCAGTGCATTCTGGGATTTGTGAAAGGGGCAAATATCAATGTGCTTTGTACTCCTACAATTACAGACTATAATCCATCTGATTCTCTGTAAGCTTTGGTACCCCCACATAGCAAGTATTATTTGGGTGGTGGATCATTCTCAGCACAGCAGTGACACTGATGTGGTGGTGGTGTGTTAGTATGTTGTGCTGGCATGAGTGGATCAGACGCAACAGAGCTGTTAATGTTTTTAACACCTCAGTTTCACTTACAACAATAGTGTTACAGCACATGGTGTTCTGTTTCTGACTTTATATCTACAAGGTGCGGTAAGTCTATCTAATAGGCCTATCTTTTAGAGTGGACAGTGAGTGAACACAGCATTTCAAATCTCCAGCAGCTCTGCTGTGTAAATCCACTCATAACAGCACAATCCACACTAACACACCACCACATGCTGAATGATCACCACACCAGCATCTTGAATTTTGCAGTGCAAGAGAGTGTGCTGTCCGGCATTGAGTACTGTTGCTCTGATGGCATGTACTTGGTCTGCAACAATGTTTACGTAAGTGTCACAGTATGTATCAAAGTAGCATCCATTAAATACCAGGACCTAAGATTCCCAGCATAGTATTGCCCACAGCATCCTACTTCCTCTCTCTGTTTGACTACTTCCCCCCATCTTTGTGGTGATGGCACAGTCATTTAGCCATTATCTTTACACTTTATACCATTGTTGATGCTTCCAAGAACCGACTGTTTACTTGTTGCCTAATATATCACAGCCCAGGACAGGTTCCATTGTAACAAGATAATCAATGTCACCTGACAGAGGATATAATGTGGTCATAAATGTTGTGGTTTAAATGTGTATAGAGTAAGTTGAGTGAAATAGAAATTGTCGAAAAATATAGAAATGCTGTCCCATTAATAGATACACCATTCTGCTTTCCCACATTTTTGAAAAGAGCACCATTCTCAAAGGCTTGTGCACATACTGAGTGAAAAAGAAACCTGTGTGTAGGCATGACAGCATGCTGACCATATGTTACTGCTGAGCTTCCCTGTGGAGTAGCCGCAGTTTGCCCAGCAGTGTGGAGCAACCTGCCCTCAACTCGAGGCCTGCCAGCGGGACATCGACGGCTGGGGTAGAGCATCACAAAGGCCCGGCCGCCTCCTTGTGCAAAAAAGAGCCATCAGAGTGTACCAACCAAACATCAAGCCCAGCTCCAATGACCCTGTTCCTCTCACCCCTGAGGTCTGTCTCCTTCTCAGGAGTGTGAACACAGGGCACGATGAAACAAGGAAAGCATCCACACATTAATGTTGGCTGTCTAAATCCTTCTGACTTGTGGTGGGTTTTGCTTTCATCCTTTGGCCTTGGGAAGCAAACACTGGCTTATTAAAGACAAAAGCAAGACAGAGAAACACTGAGGTCACTCAGCACCAGGGAACGATGCTTTTAAATATGCTTAGTGATATTTCTATGCCATATACAGCATGCATGATAAATGTTGTGTGATTTAAAAGAATGCACTGCTGAAATATCATTGCTCTCATAACAAAACCTTGCATGTCTGCAATGTTAACCTTACAGGTGAAGGAGAACATTTGTGAAAATTTAACAAGCAGAGTAGAGGATATTATTTTACAGCAGTTAAATAAATTCAACCTGTTGCAAGACCTGATGATCCAGTTCCACACAGCAAACACCACATCCATTTTCACCTCAACAATAACCACCTGCTTTGAATTCTCCACCTCACAAATGAGCCCAACTCCAAGGCAGAGTTAAAGTTAGTGGACGGGATCATCATTCCAACAGATCAAAAGTCCCAAAACTACAAAACAGGGTTTCCCCTTTGCTCTTTCACACAAACAACAGTGAATAATTTAAGTACTAATGAAATATGGCATAAAATATGGATTAAATATATTTTAGACTGTGTGAAAAAGACTCATGATTAGAAGGTGAGTATATGGGTGTAATTTCTGATGACTAATATCCACAGCTGTTGGAGTAGAGGCCGGCGCCCATCAGTCACCCACCTCTGCAGTGCATCAGTTGTGCAATGATTCATGCATAATGTATTGGTACACTGTACAGTTGGAGTGTTCATGGTGGGACTGAACTTTATGAATTTTCACAACATGGAACATTGGGTGCTGTTGCTTAGATGCTGGTGGTGGACAATTCAAATTCATGTTCAAGAGGTTTTTATTGCCATTTCATCTATATACAGTACAGTACATATTGAAACACAACAACATTCCTCCAGGACTGCGTAAAACACAGAACACAAGTATAACTACAAGCTCTAATAAATACAAAATAAATAAATAAATAAATAAATACTGCATGTTTAACTAGACTAAGACACTTTACATGACGAAGGACAAATGTGATGTTGATCAGTACGTTGTAATGAGTGATATTTAGCAGCATTTATTAGCAGCAGTTTTATAATAATAATAGTTTTATAGTTTTGAGAAACATCACCATCTCTTTGTATTAAAGTTATTCACAGTCATTTGGGGAAAGAAGCAAACAGGACATACAGTGTATGTATGTTATACAGTGGTAACCCTACTTATGAGTTTAATCCGTGCAGGAGTCGAGCTCGTTAGCTGGTTTGCTCGTTAGCTGGATGCATTTTCCCCATAAGAATACATGTAAAACTGATTAATCCGTGTCAGCCGGCCAATATACAGTATACTTTAATATGCTAAATAATGTGTTTATATGGGTTTTTAAAACATAAACGAGACGACGCTCGTGTAGGCTGGCCGCTAAGGAGAGGGAGACCGAAGGTGTTTGTGTAGGCTGGCGGCTAAGGAGGACAGGAGGACGGGCGTACGTGTATGGCATGGTTACACTTATCATATGAAAAGTAAAAGTAAAATGTATCTAACTTTCTTGTTCACTACCTTTTGCTGTCTTTGCATCGCTTTCACTAGCACTTTCACTTTCGGTCAAAGGTAATGACTGACCTCTTCTTCTACGCTAGCATCTAGGGGATGCTACGACCGCCGCGCCCCTAGCGGTTGGCATACTTGAACTAATTTAGGCTACTCGTTACTTGGAATTTTACTCGTTACCTGGAACAAAAATATTCCGAGATCTCAACTCGTTACCTGGAATACTCGTTAGTAGGGATGCTCGTAAGTAGGGTTAGCACTGTATTTTATTAAGCTTTATTTAAGCTAAAAAATTATAAGCTATAAAATATTACTCACAAAACTGCATGTTGCAGATCTTAATCTAGACGTGTTAGACATGTGATAGTTTGAGTTTAATATCAAATATACCTCTCCGCAGTAGTTCACTACAACAGTGAGTACTGACAAGCAATAGTGGCTCAGATCTCAGGAGTGCATTTACTTAGTTTTTGCTCACAAAGTACACTGCCATGTCTCACCTCCTACCCTTAACTTCACCTTTTTCACTGCTTCCATCTTACATATTTCAGAGCCATCACAACCATCACATCCAGACATGCCAAAAGCTTTTTTCTCAAGAGTCGTGGCTTTCATTAACCACAGAAGACACACAGCATTTTAAATGGAATTTTCTAAACCCTTCTATGACCTGATATGTACCATCTCTTCACAGGTGTACAAATGTTCCTGTACACTACTGCTCAAAAATATGGGATCAGACAGAATTTTCCATGAGAGCACAATTTTTTATTTCAAAATGCTGTTTTGAGACTTTGATAAAATTTATAAAGGGGCCCCGAGTGGCTCAGCAGGCAAAGACACTGACACTATGACCCGAGGATCGCGAGTTTGAATCACGGTCATGCCGTTTGCCATCAACAGCTGGGACCCAAGAGAGCAAAAATTGGCAGTGCTCTCTCTGGGTGGGAAGATGGCGCTCTCACTCTCCCTATCACTTTCACATTGCAATGTCTGCTGGCTCAGGCGTCTACCGATTGGTCCAATCGGAGCTGGGGACCCTGTGTGCCTTCCTCAGAGAAGTTAGGCTCTCCAGTGATGGTGTATCAGCGGTGATTCGAAAAGAGGCGGTGGCTGCATCACATGCAACAGAGGAGGCTTGAGCTTGCCTGCACCCTCCTAGAGTCAGGGACATTGCAAAGTGATGCGGAGAGGCCTAACGGAGGGGATGGGCTAATTGGCTACTACTACATTGGGTAAGGGGCTAAAAATGGGCAAAAATCTAGAAATAAATGTATTAAAAAAATAATAAATTAATTAATAAATGCTACTCCTTCATATAGTCAATTTTATGTCGTAGAAGGATGAGAGAGGATAGTGTCACCACTTTTGTACACAGTATAATGAACAGTTGATATTCTTAAATTGTTAAGTGTATTTGAAAGTATCTCCAAAACCGTACATTTGCAGAACTTAGAAAAAACATTATTTACTTTCAATGTGCATTTGAAATTGGACAGAGAAATGGCTGATTTAGAATGGCAATGTATTTATAATCAGTAAAACATTTTGTTGTCTTGAAACATTAGTCATTACTCAAAATCAATAGCTGCATTTTCACTATAGTAATGAAGAATGTCATTGTTAAGCAAAAAGTTCATAGACTGTTTTGGGGCTTGCCAAAAAGACTTTCCAGAAGATAGGGTGGTGATTCTATATCAGCACTTAGTAGGAATGTGATGGTATCTGTCTAAGGTTCTGTGCTGCATTTCCCCTTTATTCTGAAGCAAAGAAAAATGTATAAACAGTGTGACTTTGGTCACAGTGTGCCAGGCTGCAAGCTTTGGTTGCCTAAGATAGTTACACTCTCTGCAGGTGACATTACACCATCGTGTTCTGAGTTCAAAGCATCTGCTTTGAAGGACATCTGAGCAGATCCTGGGCATCTTCCAGCACACACAGAGACTAACCCAGCATCAGAGGCATTTCCAACTACTCAGGATGTTTTAGGAGCAGCCCAAACAGTTCCGTTTTTTATTTCTTTTTTTTTTTTTCGAATTGTGAACATTGGTGCAACAGTAAGTAACAAAGCAAAATAAAACCAACAAAAAGGAAAACATCAAAAATAACTTCAGAACTATTTGGGAAAATTTAGCTCATGTTGCATCTATCATGTAAGATATCAGATTGAAAATAAAATGTCCAGAATAAATGTGTAACACTAAATCAGAACTACCCTTATAACAAATATAGTCTTATAAAAATGTTTGGATATTCCTAGTTAAATTGTTTTGTGTAGTTGAAAAGACAAAAAAAAACACATAGGCTTAACTTCACTTGGGTGTTAAACTTTTTGCAAATTAGCATACACCAGAAAATTCACAAATTTGGGCTTTTGGACTAAAACACGTTAGTTTTTGGCTGTACATTTTTGTCCCCAATGTAATGGTAACCCACTCATTTGCTTGGACTCTCCCAATCACTTTCAATGTTCTTGGCTCATTTGGGGGAAGACTAATACAGTGGTAGCCCTACTTACGAGCATCCCTACTAACGAGTATTCCAGGTAACGAGTCGAGATCTCGGAATATTTTTGTTCCAGGTAACGAGTAAAATTCCAAGTAACAAGTAGCCTAAATTTGTTCAGTTATGCCAACTGCTACGGGCGCTGCGGTCGTAGGATCCCCTAGATGCTAGCATAGAAGAAGAGGTCAGTCAATACCTTTGACCGTTGTCCAGTGAAGTGAAAGTGACGCTAAGACAGCAAAAGGTAGTGAACAAGAAAGTTAGATACATTTTACTTTTACTTTTCATATGATAAGTGTAACCATGCCATACACGTACGCCCGTCCTCCTGTCCTCCTTAGCCGGCAGCCTACACGAGCACCGTCGTCATCTTGTTTATGTTTTAAAAACCCATATAAACACATTATTTAGCATATTAAAGTATACTGTATATTGGCCAGCTGACACGGATTAATCAGTTTTACATGTATTCTTATGGGGAAAATGCATCCAGCTAACAAGCAAACCAGCTAACGAGCTCGGCTCCTGCATGGATTAAACTCATAAGTAGAGTTACCACTGTACATGCCTCCTCCATGCATTTGAAGTCAGGCTCCACCTCTTTTCAAACTGCTGTTATCACTGGCCAGCCAACGCACTCGGAGGAAAGCGCTGAATCTCCAGTGCTGATAGATCGGCTGGCAGATGCCTGTTGATAGCAAGCATCATGACCAGGATTTGATCTTGCGATCTTCTGATCATAGTGTCAGTGTCTTAGTCTGCTGAGTCACTCAGGGCCCCTTGGATTTATTTATATATTTACTTTTTAATGGAAACAGTTCTTTTTGGGGGTCCTATATATATATATATATATATATATATATATATATATATTTTTTTTTTTTTTTTTTAATAATCTATATTAAAATGTATACGATACTGCACAAATGAAAGTAGTTACTACAAGCCTCTGTGTCTGTGCCTTGTCTTGAAGACTGTCTATCTACAGCAAATATTCTAGGCAACTTTAGGAAGGGAACCATTACTTTTCATACACACAGTATGTCTGCCATAGTATGACGCTGGCGAGGAAGATTTCTACATGCACATTCGTTACTCACTTACTGACAAATTCACACTCCGTTGTCATGACTTCTGCTCCCACATTCAGGAAACAAAAGGTCAGACTGAAACATGAGGCCTAATACATGAGCATGTGTGACAGGAGACTGGAGAAAAGAGGCAATTTATGCAGCCAAAATGTCAGACAACTTGATCACAGTGTGTGGAAGAGCTTCTACTTCCCTCGAGGTGTCAGAAGTACATTTTGCATCCAACGGTGGTCATTCCCTATCTCTCTCCCTTTATGAGCAATTTCCTAGTAATAACATTCAGGGTACTTCATGCTTTGAAGGTATATTTACCAAGAATTGTACATGTGAGGACAGACTTAAGAACCATTTATATGGAAGTTTCGTACTTCATGGGACTTACAATAATGATCCTTTAACGAGTATTTCCCTCTCTCTATCCCTTACTGGTGGC
>BRDA01037098.1:0-23416 GCA_036984385.1 Crenuchus spilurus | reverse complement strand
ATGTTACATTTACTCAGTTTAAACTTTTGATCTGTCATCTATGTTCTATTACAAATAAAATATTGACATTTGCCATCTCCACATCATTGCATTCACAATTTGTTTAGTGTCCCAACTTTTTTGAAATCCGGTTTGTATTTACTCTACAACTTAAACAATTAATAAATTTTCACATTTCTTCCAACAGTAACAAATATTTAACACTTTTCAAATCTATTATATGACACACCTAAATTTCTCAATTTTCCAAGTGTATGTATTTACCTGGTGCACTATAATTTGGCTAAGAGAAATTACGACACAATTTCACAAATATAGCCATTAGTAATTAAAGAAGAGCAGACTAAAACCCTTCATGTCATTTTCAGAAATTATGCTTAAATGTACATATATGACTGTAAATTTTGAGATCAGGTCAAAATTACCTAAAGACGACAAAAGAGTTGCAGCTGTGCACTTAATTTATATAAAATAAGAGGACTTCAAGACAGTGGTAGCTTCAAATCATTCATTTTGTGAGTGAAGCCATTATCTATGACAGAAAGTCAAAAACACAAATGATGAATTAATTTTGCAGCCCCTCATTCCAAATTTAAAGAAATTTTTAATTTGGCTGCCAAATATAATACATACAATATTTTACAGCAGTCTGTTCTCCACCGAGCATGTGAGTTTAATTAAACATTAAACTCTTTACTATTAAACACGTTCTGTAGAGAAAAAGGTTTTAACTTCATGTGTTAATGAGTCTCATCCTGGACATTTATGGGACTCTCATCTTCAGTCCTGTTATCAGTACTAATACTAGTTATTAATAACTAAATACATAAAATGTTATGTGTGTATTCACTGAGTAAAACTCAATACTTGTTTAATGGGTTTAGTTTATTACATATTACAGGTATTGTACTGAACTGTGTGCGCAAATAACCACATCTTCTTTTTCTTTTGACTCATTGTCGGCTTAGGAGGAGCAGGGAGTAGCAGGTCTAACGGAGCTAAAATACCTGAACGTTTATTCATAGTGTCTGATACACAGCGGCATAGTTATTCAATCATCAGCTAACAATACATATACATTTACCTCATTTTGATTTTTCTGCTTTTTACAATTCGGTGTTGTCGACCAACAATGAAAAATTGTTTTTTGTCCACTTTTTGGTGCTCTTTTCATTTTTCCTTACGACACCTACTTCCCCAGCAGCTGCTTCCACAAGCAAGCAAACGGTGCGTGCTGCTGCTTGGTAGAGCAAGGTTGGGTGATACCAAGTTTTTGTGGGGAAAGGGGGGTTACATTACCAAATTAATAAACCTGCTAGTATTTTACCCAAAACTGATAATGAATAAAGAAAATTAACAAGTTATATTTTATATAATTATAAAACCAAACATCAAAAAATTATTTACACTACATACATGCAAAAACAAATCACTTGCAGTTGCTGTCCATCGCATGCAAGCCTATCAAATCCTCTTGGTTACGTGTCCATGATTAATCAGTGAATTTGATTGGTTAAGAGTTGACAAACAGGCCAATTTGTAACCATTGCTTGGGACACAATATATTAATTTACTACTACGACTGTTACACTGGAAAAAAACAAACATTGCATTTATATAATTTATATGTGTATATCAATAAATAATATATTGTACTTTAAGCAATCTTAGTTTTTATATTTCGTGAAAACAATAATTTCAACTTAATATGTACATGTATGCACAGTATTGAACTAAGGACGCTGGCTCTAATTTTTACGTGACGCAATTATGTTAAAATTTTATGTTCACAAATTCTTGTTTGTATTAAACACGCATGTGCTGAGTGTTGCATTTTTCAACGGATGATCAGCGCCCTCTTTTGTTTTTCAGACTGAACTGCACGTGAACTTCAAGTTAAGAACAACGTGGCCAGTTACAAGATTAACGAACGAGTTTAAGTATGACGTGGGCTACGAAGGCTTTCAGGAAACACTCGTAAATGTAAGAATGTTTGTAAGTACGAGGTTACGAAGTGCTTAGCATTAAGAACGTTTTGGGAAACGCACCCCTGGACAGCCAAAAACTACATTAAATCTGATTACACTTAGATTTGTACAGATCCGTCTCAGTCTGGACGCACTGGAAGCTCAAATCGGATTTTGAAGTGCCTTTCACATCACTCACAGCGAAAAAGAACAACACCTCAAATCTAGAGTGAGAATGGATAGAACGGATCCCAGGTTGCCAAGTCCCAAAAAATACTCCAGCCCACCATCTGAGAGAAAGCTTCCATACACAAACTTAAAACTAACCCAAAATCTAAAGAGTCTAATCACAGATGTTTGAAGTTGTAATTGTTGTTTATCACTCTTAAATCTGATTTTAGTCTTACTTTTATCGGTACACAGTCGTTTTCAGCTCCTTCCACAGATCCATCCGTATTTCTTTCCACATCCTGAGTTCCTGACTTTCACCAGAGGCACGGCAGGGCTTCGCTAAACCCAGGACGCCAATCCATTTGGACTGTGAGAGCATAGGCATCGTGATGACGTGTTCCCCTCACATTTAAAAAATATTAGTTTGGATTTCCACATTTACTATAAAGTATTACTTCACCCAGCGCTGTTTCTATTGCTTCAAGAAAGAATCCATTCCACATGATTGATGGGAGAAAACTTATAACACTAAAAATCTATTCCGGGTTTTGCAGGTTACTGCACCTCCTGCAAGAATTAACAACAACGTGAATGGTCAGTCAGTGCAGGTGATTCCGCCATTTTGGACTGAAAGCAGCTGAAAATCACCGGTTTGTTGATGCAAAATGCAACAGATGAAGTGGACAAACCGTAAGCAGTTCACCTGCAGTGATTTAGCATTTCATCGCTTTCCAAGAACGGCCTGAATGTTAGGCTAGTGCATCTCAGTCCAGACAAATCAGCTTTTTCTCTTCTCTTGAGATCTTATGTTATCACTGCTGTTTATAATTTACTGTGTGCACTTTAACTAAAGATGTTGAAATGTTCATTGGTCATTTGTTTATTTTTCAAAATCAACATTGAGTAAATGTATTATTATTATTATTATTATTATTATTTATTATGCATTACTGTGTCTGCCTAATATATGTGGTCATTTCACTAACTTTTGTTATTCATGTAAGAAGTAAAATGCCTGAAAGAACATAAATATGTGTAAATGAAGGGTTTATAGTGATGTTATCATGTTTTCTTTGTAAACTAAGTGTTAATGAAGGAGTTTAGTCAGTTGCTGGAGGAACACACACTTTATATTTTTCTCATTTTCTGTTTTTTTAACGTCAGTCATCCTGATTAATGTATTTTAAGCATTTGGCCTGTGCTGTTGGTAAGAAACCCACTTTAACAGATTTTCTCTCTGTGTGGGTGAGAGTACATGTGCCTATTATAAGGACTTACCTACAGTACAGTACAATGTAAAACTGAACAGAGATACACATCAATTATATTGGCTTTGTCTCCATCTACTGGATATTAGTGAAAAAACAGCTTCTCTGATAGTCTAATAGGGGTAAATGTTATACATTTATTTGTTTATACAGTATTAATTTTACCATTTACAAAATCTGTTGGATATAATGAAGCAGCTGTAGTGGTTTTGTTGGACAAATTGTGTTTTAAACTTAAAGTGGTGTGGTCGAAAGTTTGAAACCTGTAGAATTTTCTAGATTTCTGCATAAATTTTACTTAAAACTTGTCACGCAAGTCCTAAAACTAGATAGAGGGCCAAATCAAACAAACCAGCAAAACGATCCAATCTTACATGTCTGAGTGGCAAAATTATTTAAACATTTGCTTTCTGAGGTGACACCTTATGCAGTAATTTTTGATAATTGTTGATGCACATCAGCTTGGAGATATTGTAGCCCATTCCTCCATACAAAACAGCTTCAGCTCTGTTATGTTGGTGGTTTTCCTCACATGAACTGCTGGCTTCAGGTCTTTCAACATTTATATTGGATTAAGGTCAGAACTTTCATTCTGAAAATGTGACCTTTTATTCTCTTTAAACCATTCAATTGCTTGTATGATTGCGGCTGATGTCTTATTGCATGACCCACGTTCTCTTTGGGTTCAGCTCATGGACATTTTCCTTTAGAATTTGCTGATATGATTGAAAAAATAAGACATGCTTCTGTTTATATTATTTGATATTCTAATCAGTATATGTCTGTATCTCCTATTTCTATCCAATACTAATACGTCTCAAAATAAAATTGGTTAAAAATTCTAAAAGATAAACTCATAATTAGTTTGTGTGTCATTGACTACATCACATTTTTTAGTAATCAGTGCAGAAATTTAGGTCATTCTAAAGGGTTCACTGACTTTTTCTTGCACTTGTACATGTCCTGAGTGTGTAAAATTAGCTTTAGGTCTGTTAAAGGATTTTTCCGACACTGTTTTAATGACACTGTGGGAACCAGGCTGTTAAATCTGAGCTGGTCTCTGATCACTATCAGTGTAATTACACCTTCAGAGGAAAGTCTGTGGAAAGGTGTTTGAGGTAATTATATTTCTCACGGAAAACGGCTCACTTCCTCCTTGTGATGACACAATGTTAAATACGGCAACAGAAACAGCAGGAATGAATAATCATGAAGAAAAAGAGAGGCTGATGTAGAAGATAAGCCTGTTACGTGCGGTTCATATCTGAGACTAGGAGTTAGGACTGGGTTTAATACTAGGATGATTTTCTGAATTAGCCTTTCTGCCATCTTCTTTGTTTTTGTGTTGTATTTCTAAACACTGAAGAAAAAGTCATTTTAGCTGTTTTGCCACCAAAATTCTTTGTGATGGCTAATAATCAGACATATTTCTATTTTTATTATTTCACTAGTCAGGTTATGCCTGCATCTCCTATTCCTGCCTAATACGGATACATCTCAAAATAAAAATGGTGAAAAAGTTAATGTTCATATTGAATTAAAAAATTTAAACATGTCATTATTTATATTCATCACATGTTACGTGACGCATTTCAGTTGGACGTATGGCTCAAAAATCAGAAATCCAGACTCTCAGATTATTTAATTTAGTGTTTCAGTAAATTGCTGTTCAGACAGTATCAATATTATAAAAAAAGACTGAAGGTCACTTTATGTGTAATAAATAATAAAATGACAATTTTAACTTTTTTATCTAAATTATCAACAAAAACTTTTTCACAATATTCTGTCACCATATCTGTCCATCGTCTATCCTTCCATCCATCCATGCCTATCTATGTTTATTTGTCTGTCTGTCCATCCATCCATCTATCAACATCTATCTGTCTGTCCATCCGTCCATCCTTCCTTCCATCATAGTCCTCATCAGAGTCTCCACCTCACAGCAGTTTGTCGTCGTAACTGACTTGAGTGGGCAGATGATCACATTTGATGGCTTATTGCACGTTGGAGAGGTGTTCATGGCTGAATCCCAGTTTTGAATGTACAGTGCAGGTGTCAGACTGTGTGTATGGCGTTGTGTGGGTGAGCGGTTTGCTGATGTCATTGTTTTGAATTGAGTGGCCAATGGTGGCACTGGGGTAGAACACCATGAAATGTTATGTCGATGGCACCTTTAGAAATATATTAGAAAATTGGTGACGTGTTCAATACTTATTTCACCCGCTGTATCTGTCTAGGTGTCTGTCAATCCATCCATCCGTCCATGTCTGTCTATTTATCTCTGTTTATACATCCATCCATCCACCCACGTCTACCTGTCTGTCTGTCAGTGAACAGCTGCTTTTGGAGAAATGATCTAAACACTTCAGTCTAACTTCACTTGACTGAAGCTCCACTTTAACATCTGCTGAATGTTCTGGAGGATGTATTTTGTTGAGATAAAATCAGCACAGACGTTTCTTGAATGCTGAATATTTATGACCGCTCGGAAACTTTCAGATCTGATCAGACTTCCCTTCCCTTCTGGCTTCTGATTGGACCACCATTCAAACGCCGGATTTATGACCCGTCATCTTCACCCCGGAGAAGGGTTTAAATAGGGAGTCAGAGAGAGAGGAGTTAAAGCTTTCAGACGAGTTGCAGGTTTTAGTCTCGGCTGTAAAATGTTCCTAAAAAGTGTTCTTTTCCTGTTTTTTGTTCTGTCTGTTTGTCGTTCTGACACAGACGAGTATGAACCTGCACTGAGACAAGCTCGGTTTTCAGCACGAGGACCCTGTAAGTTCTCGTCGATGTTCCACAGTGTCTTTACGTGTAGTTTGGGTCACAGTGTGTTTGTAATGTATCTGTTTACTCCTCAGCTGACGTGGCCCGCTGTCTGAGGGGGGCGCTACAGGTGGGCTGCAGTGCCTTCACCTGCCTGGAACAATCCGCCTGTGACTCTAACGGCATGAACGATGTCTGTAATGCCTTTCTCAACACAGCAGCAGTTTTCAACACGGAGGTAATACATTTGAATCATATTATTAATTAAATAGTTGTTGTTCCCCTCTGGCATCAATGGCTCGTGGGGCAAACACTGTTGTGCCATTGATGGGAGGCTCAGTGTACTGTGCCTCAGATGCAACCTCCACCATACTTGACTTGGTAACCTATTATCATGTCCTTTTGGACATCACTTTCTTTGCCCATGATGACAATTTTACACTCTGCTACAACGGCTGGTGTGCTCACTTATTTATACATGCAGTAAACCTTGTCACATGACATTTGTGACATCACGGGTCAAGTTCATTCCAAACCAGGGGTCTGATATGACTGTGTATAGTGAAACTAAGAAGTTTGCTGAAGTTTTCCATGCTAACACACTTTTATTTTAGTTTTGAGTGGGCGTGTAGAAGCAGGCGAAGACGTTTGAAATTCATAAGAAAAAAATGTTTACACCTCATACAGGGAAAGACGTTCGTCAAGGAGAGCATCAAGTGTATGGTCAAAGGTATCTCCTCCAAGGACTTACAGAGCGTTCAGCACTGCACTACTTTCCAGCAAATTATCGCAGAGGTTCAGGAGGACTGTTATAGCAAGCTGGACGTCTGCGCAGTGGTCCGCTCTAACGCTGATGTTATTGGAGAAGTGGTTCAGGTGCCCAAACACTTTCCAAACAGGTACCAACTAACATATTTTTTTTTAAATAAATAATTATAAAAGTATTTAACCATTTAACATCCTGCTCAACCATTTAGTAGAGTATGTCATTTTAAGAAGTGTTGAACTTAACACAAAGTGATTGTGCCATCTCTGCCAATCGGTAGAGGTATAGTAGGCTAACAACATCTACTAGAGGTCACTAGAACTGCAACATTTGTCTGAATGTAAACATCAGCTTCATAGCCAAACCGCAAGGAATAAACTGGATCAAATGCTGAAAAACCATTAATGCTGTTTCACCACCACACAGATGAGTGTGGTGACTAAAAAGTGAACAAAATTAACGTTATTGCACAGTCTTTGTATTTGTAGTGTATGTTCTGATTTTATCATAAAGTGCCATCTCATTGTATCAAGTTTAAGAATGTTTAAATTGTGTTTTTAAAAAACTGTGAGGTAAAGAAAACTGTTTTTATTATTGCATCAATGGGCTGTGGGCACCGCTGTTATGTCATTGGGAGTCTCGATGTACGAGAAGTCCATTCTCAGTACACCTTCACTACTGCGGCTCTAGAACATCCCTCAAAGTTAGTGGTCTACAAAGGTGTCAAAAGTGTTGACATTCATTACTCAGGTAGAAGTACAGATACTAGGGTTTAAAAAGACTTTTATAGAAGCTGAAGTATCAACTGAAGCTTTTTACTGAAGTAAAAGTACAAAAGTTCTGGTTTTAAAACTACTTAAAGTATAAAAGTAAAAGTAATGTAAGGAAAACAAATACCAAAACTTAGGCTGTGCCACAGGGGCATATAGTGCACTACCCCACCCCCCACCCCCAAAATAATTTTTTTTTCTAAAAGCTGTAATGACTATAATGTTATATTAAAATGGTAATGTTGACATTTTTGGTGATGTACTGGCTTCCTGTTTCACCTGCATATCTGCCCCTTAAAAATTAATAAATTTTAGTCATTTCAAATATATTAGTGGACCATACATGTGTAGTACTGAGCTTACTGGAGAGTGACGAGACACGTGACGTGCAGGTGTGATGGATCACTTACCAATAGGGTATCAGAATGGTATATGTTTATACTTCTCATCCAACCACAGTCACATTCACTCTTTCTGGATGGCTCAGTTTATCTGAAGAGGACATTTTTTTTAAATGATGACAAACTGAAATGAAATACGTAGAAATAACGAGGCTGTTTTTAAAATGTAAGGAGTAGAAAGTATCGATAATTACATTAAAATGTAAGTAATTAGAAGTAAAAAGTCGTCAGAAAATAATTACTCCAGTAAATTATAAATAACCAAAATTTCTACTTAAGTATAGTTATGAAGTATTTGTACTTTGTTACTTGACACCTTTTGGTGGTTTATGAGATACTACCTCCACCATGCTTCACTCGGTACCCTGTTAATGTGCCCTTTTGGACATCAGTCAGATCACATCCATGGTTTTACATTCTGCTACAACCGACTAGTGTGTTCACTTATTTATACATGCAGTAAACCCTGTCAGATGGCATCTGTGACATCCCGGGCCAAGTTCATCCCAAACCTGATTTATATTTGGATATTATGACCACCACTTTGCATTTAAAACATTTTATATAAGACTAATTTCATTTTACTGAACATGTTAAGAACTTTAGCAGTGATTAAAGTGTCCAAATACTTTTGATGATGTAAGTTCTGGATGGTCCGGTTCGCGTTGTAGGTTCTACAGTACGCTGCTGCAGAGTCTGCTGAAGTGCGACGACGAAACAGTGGAGGCAGTCCGGTCCGGCCTAGTGGCTAAACTTGACCCCGATATGGAGACCTTCGTCCAGCTGCTGCAAAAGAAGCCGTGCCTGGTGGATTCCGGGGTGGACGGTCAGGAGAGTTTTCGCTGGCCTCTCGGACCCCCAGCTTTCAGGATCCAGCCCAGCCTGCACAACAGAGACCCGACTCATCTGTTCGCTAAGAAACGTTAAAAACGTTCTAGAAATGCTATAAAACGTCTTTACATCTCTGTTCTTACAAACTGACCAACAGGATCGTCATTTATCAGAGATGATAGTTTGCTTAACGAGCACAAATCTACCTTTAATTTACATAGAACTCACAAAGTAATAACCACAAACGAGATTATTTATTCAGACTAGCTTGTTTTTGTTGTTGAATGAGTGTTTTGGAGCTTTTTCCTTATGCTGGTCATAGGAAATGTCATGGTGAAGGAGGTTTAGTAAGACTTTGAATAAATATTTAAACCAGCCACACACTTTAACGTGGACTTTTATTGCTTTGTGATCATAATCGCTTCTCAACTTATCATTTAATTAAAAATGTTATGTTTTTAGTAGATTTTAATGGTATTTTAACATGTATTAAAGTTAAGTCCATGTATGAACATTGTTTTAGTGATTTTGCACATTTACATCCACTTACAACATTATTATGAAGTGCCGACCATGTCTATAGTGTTTCTCCAGGACATACGTTCTTCAGGTTTTTAAATGAGTATCAGTTTGGTTCTGCTGGATCCAGTTTTGTTAATGATTGACCCAAGTAGACACAAGCTGTCCACCACTTCAACATTCTCTTCATCAGCGGTAAAGTTAGTGGTCTTTCCTGTTGCCAGGACTTTTGTTTTCTTATTGAGCTGAAGTCCCATTTTTTTCACTCCGTTCCTTCCTCAGTTTTTCAGCAAAATGAGTAAAACTGAAACTGCTGAAATGTTCGGTCTAGAGTCCAGATCGAAACCCAATAGGAACCCTCTGGAAAGCCCTTGGCAACAAAGTTATGGCCAAGAAACCCATTACAGTCACTTAGGGTACGTTCAGACTGCAGGCAAATGGGATTAGTTTCTCAAATCGGATCTGCCGAGATGACCATTTCACGCTGTTATTAGTAAGCGATTGGATCACATTTGTCTGTTTGGGTTTCGGTAGCAACAGTGCAGGCATCAGTAACTACAGCCACACAAGTGACTTGGCTTCAGCGTTTTCAGGTTTGTAGTCTTTGGACTAATTTAAAAATGTATTATGACTAAAGAACTCTTATAGTAACAGTAGAAAAATAGAAATGGAGATTCTTTAGATGAACTTCCTAATATTAGAAGATCCCAAAGAGGATATGAAAATATAGAGTTGAACAGAGTTGTTTTACTTACTAAAAAACTTATTATTTAGAAAATGAATGAAAAAAACTAAAGATTTAAGAGGTCAAAAGTACATATAACTGCCTCAAATATCTGTGATTAGACTTTAAATATTGAGGTAAGTTTGTTTAGGAAGGCTTTCTGTCAGACACTGTTCTGCAGAGTTTTTTGGGACCTGGCAACCTGGAACGCTCTTCTTGGATCTGTCACTCTGGGTTTGACGTGTTCTTTGTAGTGTCCGGACTGAGGTGGATCTGTACAGATGTGACTGTAATCAAGTTTTCAAACCACCTCCAATTGATCATACTTTTTGTCCAGATTACCAAAAATCAGACTGGATACAATCTAGATAGGACAAAAATCAGATTTGGGCTGTCTGAACGTGGTTTAAGAGATTGGAATGAGTGGACCAGAATCACACTAGAGCAGTGCAAGATGCTGATGTCCTGTGACCACAGATGTCCTGAAGTCATTCAGATCGGTAGTCTGTACACTTCTACTAACAGTTGACTGTTGTAACCTTCAGAAAATGTATTTGTAATCTTTGTGTGCTACAGTCTTATTTTGTAAAACACTTTTCTAGAAGTATGAAATAGCCACAACAAATGTTGAGCAATTGAGATTACATTGTTTCTGAAAAAATCAAGTCTTCAATTGTTCCCTGTTGATGTGCAGTACATATATATTATATACACATAACATTTTTGAATGGGTTTTGTTTTACAATCCTCTCCAGGGTGCGGTTATCTATATTACTTGTACTTTTTTCTACATATTTTCCTTCCCTTCACCTCTCTTTGAATGTGCTTGGACACAGAGCTCTGTGAACAGCCAGCCTCTTTAGCAATGAACTTTTGTGTATTGCCCTCCTTATGCAAGGTGTCAATGGACATCTTTTGGACAACTGTCAAGTCAGCAGTCTTTCCCATGATTGTGTAGCCTACAGAACTAGACTGAAACCATTTAAAGGCATTTGCATGTGTTTCGAGTTAATTAGCTGATTAGTGTGTGGCACCAGGTGTCAATATCGAACCTTTTGACAATTAGTTGTCAGTTATAATAATCAAAATGAAAAGAAATAAACATTTGAAATATCAGTCTGTGTGTAATGAATGAATATAATATACAACTTTCATTTTTTGAATGGAATTACTGAAATAAATAAACTTTTTCATGATTTTCTAATTTTATGAGCAGCAGTACCTGTATATTCATTACACACAGACACATTTCAAGCTTTTATTTTAATGTTGATACTGTTTGAATAGTAATTTACTCAAAGCTCTAAAATAAATATTCTAATCATTTGAGAATCTGAGAGTAAAACAAAAAGGCTTCAAATGTGTTGCTTTGTGTAATTAGTATAAAATATGAAGGTTTACATTTTTGAATCAAATTGTGAACATAAATGAACAATTTACAAAAATTCTTATAGGAATGTCAACAAGTCTTAGTCTGCTCATTCAAGAATAGGGTGAACAAAGTATATAGGGAAACGGATGAACTACAGTCTGTAATTGTAGAACTACAACGTGCACCTGTATGATCAGTGGAGCTGAGTGTAGATACAAGCTATGTTTACCCAATGAAGTGGCAGGTGAGTGCATTTACATTTATAAATATTTTTGCACTCATATTTAGTCTTTAAAATCAATTTGATTCTGAAAAAACTGAATTTTTCAGTCTCATAACATGTTCAATTTTTGCTAAAAAAAAAAAGGAATCAACATGTCACAAGTGGTCCAGTGAATGAAAAAGTGAGAATAAAAATAAAATTACTAACATGGCTTAACATAACTCAGTGATAATTAAGAGGAAAATATGATTAACATTGTAATAAGAATAAATGCACAAATACATGAACAGTCAAACCAACAGTCATTAAAAAAAAAACAAAAAAAACAGTATTTCCAGATCCTGGAGTGAACATTAATATCAGTGTCATCAAAATTCACAAAGAGAAGTGGGAAGTTTACTAACACTAATCTTTGTATTTTGGGCAGTTATTTGGGATTTTGAAATATGTCAAATTCATTTAGAAATACAAAACTCACATATTACCTTACTCACAGTACAGCCCTTTATATACACACACACATCAATTTTATTTAGTTTTTATAAATTAGTTATTGTAAACTGTTTTTCCTGTTCACTGACTTTTATATACCAGGATTTGTCCGAATTTCCTCAAAACTAATGTTTTAATGTTCACACTATAATTTATAGCCCACCAAATCTGTACATTTTAGCTCTTTTTTTTCACTTTTTAGCCTTTTTTAAGTCTTTTAAAATAAAAAAAAATCTTCAAATATTTACACTTTTAAATCTTTAACTTTTAAACCCGTAAAACTGTAAATGTTTAAACCTTCAGATGTTATATCTTTAACCTTTAATTTTTCTAAACTGGAAGTCTTTAGTTTTAGTTTTTAACCTTAATTTTATAACCCCCTCTACCATCATTAAACCTTTAAAACTCTGTAACCTTTAAAACTTTTAAAACTATTCTAAAAATAAAATTAACCTTAATCTGTAACTTTTACACTTTAAAACCTTGAAACTATAAATCCTTAATTTTTACCTGGATATTACTGATTTTACAGTGCTCTGAGAGGAGAGAGAGAGAGAGAGAGAGAGAGAGAACACAAACATGGACAGATAACTGAATTCACCATAAAAAATAACATCATTAGATATGAGGGGCTGTAATATACATCATATCCAGTATAACAGCCCTCAGTCGTGTTTTTATAAACTCTGAAATGTGAAAACAGCAGATTTACAGACAGACAGATGGATGTTTATATACTATAATAAAGCTGTCTTACAGCAGATGTGAGAGCACATGGCATTACAGTAACATCAGAAATACACTTCAGCTCTATTTTTGCACAGCATACCAACACCCTGATAGCAAAGAATGATGACCCGGTTCTGACCCACACTATCCTCATTTACCTAAATACCACTGTGGAATGACGGTGACTTTGTCTAAATCTGGGTGCCTCACTTTAGCTTGAATTACATCATAACTCAGGGATGACACACCTGGCCAGCTTTAGTTGGGCCACTTTTGACCCAAAACTGAAATGGAGTTTTATAGACATTTTACATGATGGGTTGTATTTGGGCCACATGTGGTCCAGAGTTAAAATACCATGACCAACCTTACCAACCAGTTTTGGCCCACAATACACTTACCATTAATATAACTGACCCAAAAGTGCTTTATTTGGGCATTTTTGGGGCCGGAAATGTCTGGGCAGGTTCTAGATAGAACCAATACAAAACATAAGTGGAATAACTGAGGAATCAGTGACAGTGTCTTTCTAAAAGATGGTATCTGAAATGGCTATATATGTAAAAATAAATAAATAAAACATCTGCTGAGAACATATTTAAGGTCCAGTGGAAAGTGTTCTCACATCAGAAGAAAGGTCCATGTGTAATGAACAAACATCAGTAAATCCTCATCAAATTAATTCTAAAAATGGTCATATATCCAGCCGAAGGTTAACAATGTTAGCTGTCAGTTTCTGAGATATAGAACTTTTTAAAATAAAAACTGTTTTTAAGAGTTAAGACAAAACGCTGAGAATGTGTCATTTATGGGTTTATGTATGTGTTAAATCACTCACAGTGGTAAGAAATACTTGAATCTTCTAGAATAAATTAGTCAAAAATCTGATCTGTTCATCTCGATCATAACAAAAATGTGCTAAAGCTAATGACACACTTTCACACCTTTTAGAACACCAGTTAAACATTCACAAAGATGGTGGGAAAAGTGAGTGAACTGTTGCTTTTAGTGACCAGATGAACCTCCTCTGGTAGCATTAACTTCAAATGAGCATTATTGGTACTGCAGATCAGACCTGGACAACGTTCAAGAGCAATTCCAAATTGTCCTTCCTTACAATACTGCTTCAGCTCAGCCTTATTCTTCAGATGTCCTGGTGTTAATGGCTGTAATGTCCTCACCAAAACATCAGCTAATTTAGATTTTGTCTGTTAGTATAAATGTAATAGGTTAATATGCTAATATAATAAAAGTGATTATATATATTATAAATATATTTTATTATTTTTATATTAAATATAAACTTTTATTAAATATTTAACTTTTTTATTAAATATAACTTTTTTCACATTTTGTCACCTTACAACCACAGACTTAAATGTATTTTTTTGAGATTTTAAGTGATAGACCAACACAAAGTAGCACATAATTGTGAAGTGGAATGAAAATGATACATGGTTTTCAAAAATGTAATCAAATAAAAATCTTGATGTGCAAAAGTATTCAACCCCTGTACTCTGATACCTCTAAACAAAATCCAGTGAAATCAGTTACCTTCAGAAGTCACTTCATTAGTTAATAGAGCCCAGCTGTGTGTAGTTTAGTCTCAGTATAAATACCAAGACCAAGGAACTCACCAGACAGGTCAGAGATAAAGTTTAAAGCAGGGTTAGGCCTAGTCCACACGTAGCCGGGTATTTATAAAAATGAATATCTCCCCTACATCGTTTTCAAAAATAATATCATACACACGAGATCGTATTAAGAAAAGTTTTCATCCACATGAATCCACATAAATACGCCGTAGAGTGTTGTCATAAAGACGCCAAGCGCATAGATGGCAGTGTAACACAAAGCTAACGTCCATGTCAGCCAATCAGAATCATTCAAAACAGAAAAGTAAGTAAAAAACTTCTCCTTGGCTCCTCCACGTATTGGAGAAGCTGAACTTGTAAAAACAAAAACGCAAAGAGTGTTTGAATTAACATAAAAATGAAAAATTCTTTGCTGGCGTTCATCCTTCCACAGCAAGGCATTCAATTACAGTGGTCGCACATATGACATCACAGCATCATTTGTCGCAGATTGTGATGTTCTGGACTCTAAAACGCCGTTTTCACACGTACACACGCAAACGCAAAAACTGAGTTTTCCAAAATCTCCACTTTGGCCGGAGTTTTCATAATCAATCGTTTTTGGTGTAAAACTGCGTTTGCATGTGGACGAAAGGCCCAAACACATAAAAATATATGCGTTTATTCAAATACCCAGCTACGTGTGGACAAGGCCTTAGGTTATAAAAACATCCCAAGCTTTGAGCATCCCAAGGAGCACTGTTCAGTCAATCATCCAGAAATGGAAAAACTATTCTACAATTGCAAACTTACCAAGACATGGCCGTCCAGCTAAACTGACAGATCGAGCAAGGAGAGCACTGGTCAGAGAAGCATCCAAGAGCCCATAGTCACTCTGGAGGAGCTGCAGAACTCCACAGCTCAGGTGGGAAAATCTGCACTCCACAAATCTGGCCTTTATGGAAAAGTGGCAAGAAGAAAAGCACTGTTGAAAGAAAGACATAAGAAGTCCCGTTTGCAAGCCTACATGGCTTCTGGCAAACTGCAGACCTAACCCTACTTTAAACTTCTCCACAACTTTGTCTCTGACCTGCTGAGCTCCTTGGTCTTCATGATGCTGTTTGTTCACTAGTGTTCTCTAACAAACCACTGAGGCCTTCACAGAACAGGTGTATTTATACTGAGACTAAACTACACACAGCTGGACTCTATTAACTCATTAAGTGACTTCTGAAGGTAATTGATTGCACTGGATTTTGTTTAGGGGTATCAGAGTACAGGGGCTGAATACTTTTGCATGTCACACTTTTTCTTTTTATTTGATTAAAATTTTGAAAGTCATGTATCATTTTCATTCCAGTTCATATTTATGTGGTACGTTGTGTTGCTCTATCAGTTAAAATCTCAATAAAATACATTTGGTCCTGATTGTAAGATGACAAAATGTGAAAAAGTTCAAAGGGTCTGAATACTTTTGAAAGCTACTGCATGTACAGTGACCAAATGTACATGACAGGACAGTCACACACTTTCATTACTTTCCACGCACCCTGCAAATTGAGACATTGACCCGCATTGTTATTGACAGTCTGAGATTATATATATATAATGTATGTAAAAGGCTGTTTTAAGTCACTGTAGCTCTAAACTACACATGAAGTCACTTTTAATTGATTAGACTTTGGGTTTGCTAACTCCTGATTCCAGTTATCTTTAGCCTTCAGGGTCACATCGTTAGCTACACCGTGAATTCCAAAGAGTTCACAAATGTTTTCTTGCCACTGTAGTAATGTTTCCTTCTTATAACTCATAAAAATGCATGCATATACAAGAGCCAATAATAATAATTTAGATTATTTAAAATAGCACATTTTAATTTTTATAAGGTTACAGTAAAGGGCTGGTTTGCAGTTTTTCAGGTAATTTTTCAGATTTTTTAATTTTTTTAGACATGTTATGGCTATTTTATAGAATAATAATTGAATAATTAGTTGGACATTTGTTAGATGGTGAGTAGATCTGAGAGTTCTGTTGAGAGGCCTTTCAACAAACTGACCAAAACAGAAAAGAGAAAGCACGGGCATCCGAAGGGCATCCATCCTCCTGCTGACTCTACTGCTCTGGGGCTTTGGCGCTCTGACCCTTGTTGTGGTCAGCAGAGTGGCTTGGAGTCAGACGTCAGTGCTGATGGCGTGCGTGTTAGTGATGAAGTCCGGTGGGCTGCGGCGGCTCAGGAGGGCGGCCATGCCCAGCGCTGTGGCATGTGTGTTTTCGTAGTGACCTGGCACAAAGCCACCGTTCCGCACTCCGTCCCGCAGGTAATGAGGTGTACAGGTGGGGCAGTAACCCTGGGCTGCTGTGGGGTCAAACTGCAGCATGGGGTCAAAGGGCAGCGACAGTGGAGTGATGGCGGCTCCATCCACTCCTGGGGCACTGCAGGCATTACAGGCAAATTGAGGCTGGGGGTCCCCCGCCGAACCTGCGTCCACTTCAGAGCCATTCCGCTTACAGCAGTAATACTGATGCCCGACACAAGGGGGCAACAAAGAGAAAAAAAGTGAGAAGCTTAAAGCAGTGGTTTAAAAATCACTGTGCATGCTGTGACCTATGTTTTGTTCGATGGTGGTTACAATGTTGAATGCTAAAGCTGCCAGAAAACGCTATCACACATCAGCTCTAAAACACACGTTTTACCAGTTTTACTAAAATCAGCCATCAATACAGGTTGTGTTCGCCGGAGGACGGGGGGAAGGATGGGCCTAAAGGGTGTGTTTGCAGAGGTCACTACACAAGCTAGAACTGCCACTGCTATTCTATTTATATGATTTACATATTTTTATTTTAAGTATGTCTTTATTATTACCATTATTATGATGATTTATGGTGTGTGTGTGTGTGTGTGTACCTGGAGCCGACAGTAACACAGCACTGCAATGATACCCAGCAGTATCACAGTGGCCAGAATTCCTCCAGTTATGACCACAGTTCCAGCTGTCATCCGACCTAATCTCCATCAAACCCTGAGAGAGAGAGAGAGATAGAAAGAGAAAAATAGAGCAAGAGAGTGCAAGAGCTAAAGAGAGAGAGGTTTTACTTTTGAAATATTCTTTTGTCCACTGTTGAACCAAATGGTTTTCAGAGGGCTGTATCGAGCTGTTCTGCTCTGGTGCAAATGTGGGACAGTTTGCTTTAATCATCTGCTGTGCTGCCAGTGGTGTCCGGGTTGGTGGCAATAGTAGCACAGAATTCCCTGTGCCTGTAGATACTGTGAAATAGTATTTTTGACATTTAAAATAGAACATGAAGTTAATTCAAGAAAAAATTACTTTACCTCTGCTGAGATACATGGGCCAAAACTAGGTCGTTTACACATTTTTCCATTCTTTTGGGTTCTTTCTCTTGTTGTTCATACACCAGAGTACAGAAGTGGGAACAGACTGAAAGGAATACAGAGAGTTGTAGTGGGAACAGACTGGAAGGAATACAGAGAGTTGTGAGAACAGACTGACAGGAATACTGAGAGCTGTAGTGGGAACAGACTGGCGGGAATACAGAGAGCTGTATGGGAACAGACTGGTGGGAATACTAAGGGCTGTAGTGGGAATAAACTGGAAAGAATACAGTGAGCTGTAGTGGGAACAGACTGACAGGAATACTGAGGGCTTAAATGGGAACAAACTGCTGGGAATACCGTGAGCTGTAGTGGGGATCAACTTGAAAGAATACCGAAAGCGGTAGTGGGAATCAACTGGAGAGAATAACAAGAGCTGTAGTGGGAACAGACTGATAGGAATACTGAGAGCTGTAGTGGGAACAGACTGACAGGAAACCTGAGAGCTGTAGTGGGAACACACTGGTGGGAATACAGAGAGCTGTAGTGGGAACAGACTGGAGGGAATTCAGAGAGCTGTAGTGAGAACAGAGTGGCAGGAATACTGTGAGATTTAGTGGGAAAAGACTGGAGGGAATACAGAGAGCTGTAGTGGGAACAGACTGGAGGGAATACAGAGAGCTCTAGTGGGAACAGACTGGTAGGAATACTGTAAGATGTAGTGGGAACAGACTGGCAGGAATACTGTGAGATGTAGTGGGAACAGACTGGAGGGAATATAGAGAACTGTAGTGGGAACAGACTGGAGAGAATACAGAGAGCTGTAGTGGGAACAAACTGGTAGGAATACTGTAAGATGTAGTCGGAACAGACTGGCAGAAATACTGAGAGATGTAGTGGGAACAGACTGGAGCAAATACCCAGAGCTGTAATGGGAACAGACTGGAAGGAATACTGAGGGCTGTAATTGGAACAGACTGTAAGGAATACCAAGAGCTGTAGTGGGAAGAGACTGGCAGGTATACAGAGAGCTGAAGTGGGAACAGACTGGCAGGAATACTGAGAGCTGTAGTGAGAACAGACTGGAGGGAATACTGAGGGCTGTAGTTGGAACAGACTGTAAGGAATACTGAGAGCTGTAGTGGAAACAGACTGGAGGGAATACTGAGGGCTGTACTAGGTACAGACTGACAGGAATATTAAGAGCTGTAGTGGGAACAAACTGGTGGGAATACAGAGCGATGTAGTGGAAATCAACTGGAAAGAATACCAAGAGCTGCAGTGGGAACAGACTGGTGGGAATACAGAGAGCTGTAGTTGGAACAAACTGGTGGGAATACAGTGAGTTGTAGTGGGAATCAACTGGAATGAATACCGAAAGCTGTAGTTGGAATCAACTGGAAGGAATACCAAGAGCTGTAGTGGAAACAGACTGGCTGGAATACAGAGCTGTAGTGGGAATCAACTGGAAGGAATACAGAAAGCTGTAGTAGGAAGACTAGTGGGAATACTGAGGGCTGTACTGGGTACAGACTAGTAGGAATACTGAGGGCTGTAGTGGGAGCAGACTGTTGAGAATGCTGAGGGCTGTAGTGGGAACTGACTAGAAGAAATAGAGAGAGCTGTAGTAAAAACGTTAGACTACCCCTCACCCCACCCCAGACCACAGTCACTCATGGAGCTGGTCTATGATGTCACCCGGCATGGGGTGAAAGTCTTCCTTCATTATTCACTTTTCTCCAGTCCAGCCGTGAGCGGCTGAGAGAAAGTAGAAAGCTCTGATAATTTTTGAATGAATCTGAAGCTCGGAGATACAGGTGCTGTTAAATAATGACATGAATATTTGGGTATGGTGGTCTCCTAACTCTGCACTTCAAATCACAGCCAGCCTGCAATCTCAAAGCCAGCGCTGTTCAATTATTCAAATATCATTCCCTGAACAATATTTTTCCATCACTGAGCCATTTTACCAGGTAGTCAAGGAAGGCTTTCTCCTCCATCCTCTTCAAAAAGCACTCACCTACACCCACCGACTGGGACAGCTGCCCAGACAGCAGAGGACAGAAGGAGGGATAGCGTCCATCTGAGGGGTTCTTAAAGGAACCATTTCTGTACTAATCTGACCTTCAAGCCCAGTTCTGCTCTCAGGCTCCTGATTTAGCTCATTAGATTATTACCAGTTGACTTCCAGTGGTCAATCTTCACCACTCATCATCATGCAGGTGGAATTCCCATTGACACTGATGTGGTGGTGTCAGCTTACTCTTCACTCTATTAGACACACCTACCTTGCTGGTCCACCTTTGGTCCTCTAGTCCTGATGCTGGAGGCTGGTTAGTGGTTAGTTAGTCACTGATAATGATGGCTCTGTGGCGATTCTGACCATTGATGAACAGGGTGAACAAAATATACAGAGAGACAGATGGTTTGGAATTAACTCAGCTCTTGACCGTCAATGATGCTCAATGACAGAGTGATCTCAGACACTTTCCTCATTGCTCATGTGGTCAATATAGAGGTTAACTGGTCCTCCCCATCACACTGATAGCTCTGTAGCATTAGCCTGAGGGGAATGACAACTCTGGTATCAATGCTGTTGGGAGGCACTCAATGTACAAGAAGTCCATTCTCAGTACACCTTCACTATGGCGGCTCTGGAACATCCCAAAATTGGTGTTTTCTGAGATGCTACCTCCGCCATGCTTCATGGTATTCTATCATCATGCCCTTTTAGACATAAGTCACATCACGTCCTTTACCCATAGCGATGCTTTTACACTCTGATACAACTGACCGGTGTGCTCACTGATTTATACATGCAGCAAACCCTGCAGCATCTGTGACGTACCAAGCTGTGTTCATTCCAAACCAGAGGTGAGAACTTCTGATATGACTGTGTAGAACCTGAAAAGCAACACGTCTAATATGCATTACATTAAAGCTGCATACACCGTACGTTCTACAGGGGCAGGTGTCGGAGCTACTGAAGCTTTAAGTTTGAAGTTCTGCTCTTGAGGAGCAGAAAACAAGACTTGACCTGATTCTGTTCTGTCACCTTACTGACATCCATCATAAGCATTTCCCATCAGCTACACAATCTTGTATGTCCTAAATATGCCCTGAGAGATGATCTGCCTCAGTGTGGGTTAAACTGGGTTCAGGAATAGGTCTGTTAAAAACAGTTCTGTGATGGACCCGAGGCTTTGGGAACATCAGTCTGTACATTACATTTGGCCATCTGAGGCCAGCACTGACCCTCCAGCAATACATCTGCTGAGGAGAGCAGCAGGACTATATCAGGAAAACCAACACAGAAACCCAACACAGCTTTAATTACTTGGGCTTCTGCACGCACCTCAAGACCAAATGAAAAACATGAAGGTCCCTTGATGAGCCCTCTGCTGCTGATCTGTGTACTTATGGTTCTTGACGGTTTGTGAACACTTTAGAATTTTCCACATTTCTGCATGAATTTGACCTAAAACGATATATTTCTAATATAAATATTAGCTATTACAGCAGTAACTGCACAACTGCAATAAATAAACGGTAATTATTCAGTCCTGCACATCAGCTTGAGGTAATCCATGAACAGCTTACTTCAGGGGCTTGCCCAAAATCGGATTAAGGTCAAGACTTTGACTTGGCCATTCCAAAATATTAACTTTATTCTTCTTTAACTATTTTTGGTTAAAGGCTTGTGTGTTTAGGGTCGTTGTCTTACTGCATGACCCATGTTCTCGTGAGATTCCTGATCACAGACAGATGTTCAGACATTTTCTCTTAGAATTTCTTGCCATAATTCAGAATTCATCGTTCCACCAATGAGGGCAAGCCATCCTGGCCCAGATATTTTTTTCCAACCATTATTACTATCATGCATAATATTATATAGATTTCATTTCATTCCAGTTATCATTACAGCTATGATTTCAGCAGCCATTCCAAATATCATTCCTACATCCCTGTTTTTCTGCAGTCATTCTGCATATCATTCCTAATAATATCCAGATATCATCCCAAAGATTTTGTCAGCTTTCCAGGCATTGTTCCTACTGTCTTTCCAGATATAATTCTACTATACTTCCAGGAATCAATCCTTCACGTCAACTGTAATTCCAAATTCCTTCCCAGCTAGCACTGCAGCAATTTTATCAGCTATAATCCCAGTTCTTATTCCAGAGAAACAGGCTCAAACTAGGATATTGCCACCACGTTTCACAGATTGAATGATTTTATGTTGAAAAGCAGTGTTTCATTTTTCCAAACATAACACACTTCTTTTTTAAAGCAAGAATATCTATTTTGGTTTCATTCGTCCACCACGCATTGCTCTAAATGTCTTCTGGCTTGTCCATGTGATATTAGCAATGTTCTTTTTGGAGAGCAGCAGCTTTCTCCTTGTAACCCTGCGATGCACACCATTGTTATTCAGTGTTCTCCTGATGGTGGACTCATGAAGTTACTTTGAGTTCCTTTGTGATCTTGCTGACTATTACACGCCTTGCTCTTGGCGTGATATTTGATGGTCAACCACTCCGGGGGAGGTAATAATGCTCTTAAATTTATTTGTAAACAATCTGACAGTAGATTAGTGGAGTTCAGCATCTCTTTAGAGAGGATTTTGTAGGCTTTTCCAGCCTGATGAGCCTCAACGTCTCTTCTTCTGAGGTCATTTGTGTTGTGAAGATCAAACTTTGCTAGATTCCAGATCTTTAAATAAAACAGGACACCCACTCACATCCTATTGATCGACAACAACTTTTGCCCCTCATGAACATACATATAATATTCCACATTTAAAATAAATAAATGACCAAGTCTAATATGTTTGTCTCATTTGTTCCTCTTGATCTACTTTTAGGACTTAAGCTTTAGGTCAAATGTAGGCAGAAAAAGAGAAAATGCTAAAGGGTTCACAACCTTTCAAGCACCACTGTATATGTGTCACTCTGATGGACCTCCAACAGGATCATATGACACTGAAATCTTTAAGAAGTGGTTCCTCATTGGTTCTTTACTAGAGGCAGGAGTTATATAAAGAAACATGGCAACTCAAAGAGCTATATGAATAATTAAAAGACTCTTTGTATAGTTATCCTTGCTGGAGAACCTGTTATATGTTTCTTTGAAAAACCCTCTACAAACTGGTATAAGACACCAAAAATTGTTTTGCTGCTGTTACAAGCCATTTTTTTAATAATAGAAGACCAGTTTTCCAGACTTAAGCCTGGACTAAGTCCTGGACTAATCGTCTAATCACACTTCAGTCTATATCCTGGAAGTTGCTGTAGTTCCAAGACTAGTCTTAGTACGACACCAGCGAAAGAGAACAAATACTGTGAGAGGACTTAGAAGTGATTTCTGTTTGTAAAAGTGAGAGATTAGCAAAAGCAGCAGCACTGCAGGAATTCAGAGAGACTTTAAAGCCATTAGAAATGCCAGCAGGCTCGTACGTGTGAACACAAGGCAGAGAAAGTCAATATGAGTGAAATTACCTCACACACGTGTG
>BRDA01037097.1:23671-65023 GCA_036984385.1 Crenuchus spilurus | reverse complement strand
AGAGAGAGAGAGAGAGAGAGACAGAGAGAGGGGGAGAGAGAGAGAGAGAGAGAGAGAGAGCAATAGAACAACAAACCTTGGATTTCAATAATCTATGTTCTTTATTACAGGTTAACTGCCCTTAACATTTAAGGTGGCTTCACTTTCAATTATTTATCCTTTTCCATATAGGACAAATCTATCTTAAATTCCACCAAAAGTTGAACTAAACCTCCTACCATTTAGTGCAACACCTGCCCATATATGCTTATGTACATATGTAAATATACTAAATATACTCATGTTCCTATTCTCTCATATACTCTAACTTACTCTAACCTCGTTACCTACCTCCATACCTACCTGCCTCCCTACCCCTCTACTGCCTTACCTAATTGAAATTAGCATTATGCTAGTATAACAAAGTGCATAGTTTCCAAATACAAACTCATAAAATTTCAAATGAAATCAGAGTTAGGCCAATCAAAATAAAATGTTTGTGTGTGAGTCAGTGCACTGTAAAAAATGAACTTGCCCTGTCGTTAACCTAACTTAAATATTGTAGTTGGTATGACTACCAAGCACTGAATTTGTTGTGATAACTCAATATTTCATGTTTATATGTTTACTAACTACGCTTCCTGAGTTTACCTAACTTAAAATTTTAAGGCAGCATGGACACTAACTTTTTTAAGTTGAAACAACACAAATATTTTTTACAGTGTGTAATGTTACCATTTATTTTTTGTTTCACTCACCCTCACACCCACCTAGCTTCTAACCTACCTAACTCTACCTACAATGTATGTCAGTGGGCTTAGATAGGCAATGGACCATAAAACCAACACGTTTTTTTTTATTTCATTTTTTAAATATTTTATTTACTATTCAAAACTACCATTTAACTTACACATGAATTCTGAGTTTTTATATGATATTAGTAACATAGTGGTAACCTCCACACCAGCCCATTTTCTGCAGGTATTATTCTGCATAATGCCTGTATTTACCCTTTATAAAAATACATCTTTCAAAACCGTAATAACACAATGTCTGATGCATGTAATAACTTTCTGTGAGGTCGTAAAGCTTCAGATATCTTGCATCACTGGGAACAATTCTAACTTTCTCTAGATTGGAGCTTTTCAAATCACTCTGAATGACTCTGAGTACATCATCACTATTTAATGATTCAGAAAATTTGACACATCATTTAAACCATAAAGAGAGGCTGTCAGTGCTAATCACATGGGCCAATACTAGTGCATCTCCAAAAATCATAAGTATCATGAAGACGTTTGTGTTCATAATATACTTCAAGTTAAACTGTCATATATTTTTCTTCATTCAATGTAAATACACATATTTCAAGCCTTTTTGTTTTAAAGTTTAATAATCATAAAAAGCTAATACAATGTAAAGGTTAGATATTGCTAATAAATACTAAACTACACTCAGTGGTCACTTCATTAGGTTCACATACTTTGTATCTACACTAGTTGCTTATTTTATCAGCTCCGCTGACCATATAAGTGTACTTAGTATGTGTTTCTGTGTGTACATTGTTGGCCTTCTTTCACCCTTCTTTCACGACCTCAGCAGGACCACCACAATGCAGGTATTATTTGGGATGTGGATCATTCTCAGCACCAACCCCCCGCCCCCCAACGTGTTACATTATGTGTGGAATATATGTCTATATTACCAAGTTGAAGGTTTAATCATATGAGAAATGAATAGATTTATTTTAGAATTTTATCATTATAAGAAAAAATAACCTCACTATATAGATTTAAATAATATCATAGAGGTAATTTTAAAATATTAAAATCATTATAAATAACTTCCCTATGTCACAAACTAAGCCTTGTAGTATATGTGGAATATATGTTTCTGTTTAAGTTGGTTTGACATCATTAGGTTTAATAACATGAGAGTTTAATTGATAACTTTTATAACTGCACATAAAACACATTTTAGAAAAATTACACAAGACAACAAGACAATAATATGTGAATTTGTATAAAAATACGTCACTTTATTACTAATATTTAATCATAAAAAAACATTAAACAATCATGAAAATGGCTAAAATTAATGTAACACTTCTCATTTCTTCTGGTAATTGTGAGATGGTCCCTAACACTTGTGTGTCGTGGGTAATTTTGAGCCTGTCCCTAACTCTGTAGCGTGTAGTGAGAGCAAGCACAAAGCTAAGCCCCTACTTCATCTGTCATAACAAGTGAACATTACTAAATGTTGTGGTTGTAGTTTGTTGTCTTCTATTTCACCACAAAACTGTAACTGTGCTGTGGATCTGCGTTTAGTTAACTGGTGAGGAAAAGCGGAATTACGAATATCAAATGAGTGAGTAATATTAAAGGCACAGTATGTAATATTTCGGGTTATCTTTTAGCAGAATTTAAGATAATCACTAATAAAAATGATTAAAAACACATCTAATCATTATAAACTAAGAAGTCGTTTGATTATTTTACCTTAGAATAAGCTGTTTATATCTACATTGGTCACGGATCAAACACCAACTGAGGCCGCCATGTTGCATGGCCATGTTTCTACAGTAGTTCAAAAGGGACAAACGAGGCTAGCGAACTGGAGAACCGTTTGTGTTGTAATGACAAATTGGCCACTCAAATTCGATGGCGCTGTAGCTTTGTTTTACCATTTGCTGACATAAAACAAGAGAAAAAGAAGAAATACACATATACCTCAAAAAGAAGAAATACACGGAGGAGAAGCAAGAATAAAGTTTTTTTGGGTTTATTTGTTAAGATGGCGGAACATTCTTATGCTCGTCAAGAAAAGAAAACACAACTTCAATCATCAAAAAAAAGAAAACAAGATGAAGCTTAGCTTCATATTCGTGCGCACAGTGTTTTTCCCCCATTCCACCTTAAATGGTGCTGCAGGACATTGGAGCTAAACGCTACTGCAGCATTTAAGATGGAACGGGAGATTCATAGCTGCGCGCTACTTCGTGAGCTTAGCTAATATGAACTTGTTGTGTGAAATATTAGATTTAGCCAAGATAACACACTGAGAGAGCTGACATTATGGCTCTGAGGGTCTAAAAATACATAACTTTATTAGAAGCCTGCGTATCGGCTGAAGTGCCTCCTTCAGAGAATGGCAAGCTTACCTTTAGTAGAGAAAAATGTGTATCCTGCCTGCATTATCTGTCTACAGTGAAGCAGTTTGATGCGTTTACTTTGTTACATTATCTTGTGTTTGTACAGAAAACTGCTAACGTTTACAATAGCACTACTGCCGTGCAGAAAATATGTTCCGTCTGCATTGTAGCTATGATCATTTTACATATTACATTTCCTAAATTTCTAATTAAAATTAATCTTACCACCTAGACATTGCGTTCGGGAGTATCAAAGATTTATGACACCTTACGGCCACCGTAGAGACTCCTTTGTGTTTGGAAAGGGTGGGCTGTTGAAAGAGTCTTCAGTTGGTTGCAATATGGAAACTAAACCACTAGATGTCGCTGGAAACTACATACTCAGGTTCTGAACTGTGCATCAGATCCAGATGTAAAGGACCTGGAAAGAAAAGCTGAAAAGTTGATATTTTGTCTCATATTAAAAATCAAAGGTCGAAGTCAAAGTGAACTTAAATGTCATTCAGACTCTTCAACAGCGATTGTACAACTGAATGAAATTGCGGTTCTCCAAACTCCAACCCAGATAGCAAGCGTATATCGGTCCACCGGCTAAATAAGGTCAGCACCCCGCCGACTGTAGGCCACTGCTGGTCCACCATTCAACAGCACACTTTACTCTCCCGTGTACAGGATCTAACTAGTTTTTAATATCCTCAGACAGATTTTACAAACACAGATACTGTTTTTTTCTGGAAATAATGAATACTAATATTCCAAACAACTGTGACATATAAAAAAATCTGTATTAATATGATATAAAATGATTAGGTTGAAATGTTGGAACTATATCTAGATTAAATAATTTATTAATGTAATATACAAAAAATAACAAGAGAAAAAAATAAGGAAAAACTGTTATATTGGACTGTGTGGAAAAGTGCTGAAAACAGGCATTTTAAAATTTTGTTTGAAAACTCTCTAAAACCACAAATACCCGTGGACCAGCGACGGTCCAATAGCTGGATCATGTTGGCTCACCACTACATTTAAGCCAAATATTAATAATAGAAAATGCATATCAATAAATAGTTTAATGAATTAAATTTTTTTTTCGAATTTTAAGTTTTATTATATATTTATTATTATTTATATATATAAATAAGACGTAAAACTGTTTGTTTAATAAGATCTTTTTAATTAAAATAAACTGAAGAAATATGTTAGAAATGTTGAGGTAAGAGATGATGTGCCAGATGTCATAAGGTGTTGAAAATGGAAGTGAGTGTGTGCGGGCCGCGGGTCCCTGCTCTACCACCGCTGAATCAAGTACCTGTTCATCTCTTCTTAGGGGAAGATTTTTAACCGTCTTTGGGTAACGGCACAGAAACACGGTAAGAAAAACTAATTTTAACTGACTAATTAGCTTATTTATGTACAGCACATAGTTCTGTTTAGTGTCTTAGTGGGAAAGAATTATAATAAATGTGGATATTTGTGGGTTTTGTAACATTCAGTTTAACTGGCTAAGCTAACGTTAGCTAGTTGCGAAAGTCCGTTAAAGTTTAAGGCAGACTGGAGCAGATGTAATGGCTGAGGTCACATGTATCTAGTTATCTGCGTTAACGTCACACATTAAGGTACATTTACAAACATTTCAACACTTACTAAATATATATTTTTGTCAAAGTGCTCCTAGTTTTAAAATGCTTGCTAGGCAAGTTAAGTAACTATAGATCACGTTAGCTGCTATCAGACATTCTGGCCTTTAAGTTAGTTTTAACAGTTTATGTAGCAGCTGTACTGTCGTAAGTAGTTGCCAAAGGGCAAATTTATTTTAAAGGGGAATTTCACAGATTTTTAAAATGTCTGCATAGTTTCATGGCTTAGATATCTGATAGGTCTTTCAGAGTGGTTTAATGTGAATCGGCTCATTGTAGAGATATTTCGCTAACTAGTCAGGCACTTTCTACAATGCAATACATTCTGCAGCCGTTTTTATTTACTTTCCAAAAGCTCCAGTTTCCAAGGCAGTTCCACATGCCTTCTGATATTTTTTGGAATACTGATGATGGTAAAATGGTAGAACATCTTAAGTTTTCTGGGGGAAGTTAATACATTTTATGTAATAATTTCCCATGAGGGAGATTTCAAAGGCATTATATGCTTCAGATTTGTGGTTCCTGTCACCACAGATCTTATTCAGTTTTGCACCAAACAATTTTGAATAACTTTGCTGAAACTGATTTTATTTTTCTTGTAAAAAATATTTTTTATGGTTATTTTAAAATTTATAATCTGTTAATCCTTTTAATAACATATGAGCAGAGATGTGTAGTAACGCATTACATTTACTTTGTTAAATTAAATAGTACTGACACATGGTGTGGTGTGTATTAGTATACTAACTTAACTAGCATATTATGACGAGGAGTTTTATCATAGAATAGTTCTTTACTGAATGTTTCACAGATACAGTCTTGCAGCCAGTTCAGACTGCACAGTTCATATTCACTGCTCAGATTTTTTTTTTTAACAGGAGCAGTAAGGAAGAATCACACAGCAAAGACGTATAACACTGAAGAAGGTCTCCAACAAGAATTTTCCATATTTTTAAAAGGGGCAGCAGATCGAGAAGGGGGCAGAAAAGAGCGGCAGAAGAGGAAGGAAACCGAGGAGTAGTAACGTTCATGCATAACTGAGAGAGAGAGAGGACGGTGAGCAGAGGGATGCCAGTGGCTCAGGAAGCTCCCATGCCTGTTTACCTTCTGGCTCTCTCCTTTTAGGTAGGCTCTTCTAGATAGTTCTGCCAGAGTCTAACCACACTCTGATATGTCTCATAATCTCTGTGCTCTATAAACCCAAACAGAACTAATTCATCTCTGTCTTTTTCCAAGTGAGTGATTGCCCAACGGCCCAGTCCATGGCTGATGGAAGACTGAATACTATCTCTGCATGATGCCACCCTGGACCAGCTGCGCACAAACAACCAACTACTGTCACCTGCTCCAGATGCCCTACACTACTGGCCACATTGAAGTTTATATGGACTTTGCTGGCTGTTATCATTATTACCATTTTCATCATCATTCCAGTCCCACTACTGTCACCACATCAGTACACCTGAACATTACAACATCATAGGATTATGTGATTTATTAAGAACTTATAATTAGTTGACCAGAGGAGGATGGGTCCCCCATGTGAGTCTGGTTCCTCCCAAGGTTTCTTCCTCCAGCTCTGAGGGAGTTTTTCCTTGCCACTGTCACCTTTGGCTTGCTCACTGGGGATTTAGTGATTAGTGATTTGGTGTTTGTGACATCAGTTGTAAAAAGCGCTTTATAAATAAATTGGATTTGATTTGAGGACATTAAGCAAAACTAATTTGTCAAAAGGTTTTGTGAATTTGTATGTATGTTAAGTCAGCATTTTTGACTTAATACATTTCAAAAGGAGTATTGAATATTATAAACATGAATTTGTATAAAAATTTTAAATGACAGTTTCCTAACAAATTTACATGTCATATATGTAATTTATTAAATGTATTTTTGTTTTATTTTAAGTGAAACATTTAAGTGCTATATGTATAAAAGTATTGTTGTGTAAATAAATAAAACATAGAGAATACACATTTCTGTTTTATCCCTGATTTCTGGAAGGTGCAGTCTATCTTGCTAGGATGTTTCTAGATACTTTGTTAGTATTTCTAGTAATTGTTAGAGTGTTGCTAAGTACTTGCTTTGTAGCCTAAGTTGTTGGTATGCAATTATTGTTGTATCTTTTGTCTATTGCTTGGTATTTCTGTGTAGTTGTCATGGTATCCCTGGTGGTTGCTAGTTTGTTGCTAAGCGGTTGCAGTAGTATCCAATGTGTTGGTTGGTTGCTATGCAATCATTAATGACAGAATAAATAAAGTAAAATTTAAATTAATCATGTTTGTAAAATGAGTGGCTCAAAGGCGGTCTTTTTTCTGAAACTCTGATTAAATACTAGTGGACTGCCCAGAAAACGATGAGGAAAACGCCAGTGAACCACTGGCGGCAGCTGCTAGTGGGCCACCGTCTTTTACTGGACCACCGCCATTACTGGACCAACTGCGGTCCACTCCCTTCTTACTATCTGGGAATGTGTGAAATATATCAGACACAGTAAATTAGACTTATATATTAGACAACACAGACTTAAGAATATAAATAAGGTGTGGAATATAGTATAAACAATTATATCCTATGGATATGAATATAAGTGCATATTCATCTTTAAATGGCAAACCCAAATGTTTTCAGTCTACAGCAAAAATAAAGGGATTGGCCTCACTGTTCCAATACTTTTGGAGGGGAGTGTATATGGTAATTGAAGCTGTGAAGATAAAACATAATGATGTGGCCAGTGAGTGTAAATACTACAAGATTAAATTAAATTGACTTTTTTTAAGTGTTCATATAACAGCACTGATATAGTGGAGAGCCTGTACTAGAAGCTACAATAAAGATGTGCTAAATCTCTCTCTTTCTCTCTCTCTCTCCCCCTGAAATGGTCATTTGCTGTAATCCTCGGATTAATTTGATGTCTTATGTGAGGGTGTACACATGAGAGAACAAGAAAGAGAAGCTAAAGTCCTACGGCCGCCGTTAACTATCTTCCCCAACACGCATACAGACTTGCTGTTGTTATGTTCATGACTAGTCTATGAGAATGCCATGCCTGCAGCATCTAAAACAGCTCTACTGAAGAAACTCTTTCAGCAGCACACACACACACACACACACACACACACACACACACACACACGCACACACACACACACATACACGCACACAAGGGTTTAAGTCACAGTGTGTGTGTGTGTGTGTGTGTGTGTGTGTGTGTGTGCGCACACTGTTTTTCAGCACAAATGCTGTTGTAAACCTCCAGGCTCTGGCCCAAGCCAATGCTAATGTTCAACTGAACTGATCATAAACTGTTGTTTTAATTATGTGTGCACACAATCACACACACTCAGATGTAGATACTTGTCACTCTGTCCTTTCCCTCTCTCTGATTACTTTTAAGGATAATTATAGTGAACAGAGTGAAACATATCCACCGCCAGCGTAAACAACAGCATAAGTAACAGGAAAACAACTCTGTTCTCTTCTTTTCTCTTGTCGTGGACTTAAATGGCCTCATAGTTTATTCATTTATTTACCCCCCCCCCCATGGGATCTCTTAATGGAAAGGTTATCTTAATGTTCATTTAAACTTGTGTACACAAATTGTACAGTAACGCTCTCTACTTACAGAACTTTGGCAAATGTTGCATTTACTATGTACTTTAAGTCGTACAGATACTGCCACCTCACTATTTTCTTCACCTAGGAGAAGCAAATGTTATGTGCTCTTGAAAGAAACATGTACAGTAGTTCAGTAAATTTTCTATAGCACTAAACTGCATACACCCTCTAAAACAAAACATACATTACATGTCCAAACTTATATGGACACCCGTTCTAATGAATGCATTTAGCACCCATTGCAACTTAAAGTAGCTAAATGACACAAATATGCACACAGCTTTTCTAATCCCTGCAGACAAGTACAGTTGTAACTCTTCTTACGAGCATCCCTACTAACGAGTATTCCAGGTAACGAGTCGAGATTTACATTTACATTTGAGGCATTTAGCAGACGCTTTTATCCAAAGCGACTTACAATTGGGAGTTAGGTGCCTTGCTCAAGGGCACTTCAGTCGTGACCTGCCTGGGGATCGAACCAGCGACCTTCAGTTCACCAGACCAAATCCTTAACCACTAGGCCACGGCTGATCTCGGAATAATTTTTGTTCCAGGTAATGAGTAAAATTCCAAGTAACGAGTAGTGTAAATTTGTTCAACTATGCCAACCGCTAGGGGCGCTGCGGTCGTAGCATCCCCTAGATGCTACCGTAGAAGAAGAGGTCAGTCATTACCTTTGACCGAAAGTGAGAGTGCTATTGAAAGCAACGCTAAGGTAGCAAAAGGTAGTGAACAAGAAAGTTAGATACATTTTACTTTTACTTTTCATATGATAAGTGTAACCATGCCATACACGTACGCCCGTCCTCCTGTCCTCCTTAGCCGCCAGCCTACACGAGCACCGTAGGTCTCCCTCTCCTTAGCGGCCAGCCTACACGAGCGCCGTCGTCGTCTCGTTTATTTTTTTTTAAACCCATATAAACACATTATATAGCATATTAAAGTATACTGTATATTGGCCGGATAACACGGATTAATCAGTTTTACATGTATTGTTATGGGGAAAATGCATCCAGCTAACAAGCAAACCAGCTAACGAGCTCAGCTCCTGCACGGATTAAACTCGTAAGTAGGGTTACCACTGTACTGTCAATAAAATTGGACCTTCTGGAGCAGATAAACATGAACTTATTGGTACCATGCCTAAAGCCCTCCAGCATTGATCTGTGGTGCACTGGAACTGTGTTCTATATGTCCAGTACTTTTGGGATGAGTTGGGTAACATCATGCAACATCCTGACCTCACTAATGTTCTTGTCGCAGAATGCTATCAAATCATCACAGCAATGCCTAAAATCTAGATGAAAGCATAGACAGTCGAGGCAGTTAAGCATGATAATGAGCAGGTACCAATTACAAATAACTAACATTAGCCGTTCAATGAACTATTCATAATGGATAACATTAGATGAGTACTCAAAACATCTTTCATTTTGCACAAACCTAATCTAGATCTTAAGGTCTCACAGACTAGTCCACATGGTTCAGGATACAGTACGACTAACTGGATAACATTGACTTCACCCTCAACCAATCTGCACCGATACAAAGCTGGTAACACCTTGGACCTAGTCTTCAGCAGACCTACTACAGCACTGGAAACCACAGTAATCCCCCTTCACTGTTCTGACCATCACTTTTTATCTTTCACTCTATCCCTCCCTACTCTTCCTGTTCACATCTCTCCTTGTCCTTCCTTCTCCCGTCACAACCTACACACCATTTCTTCATTATCTCTTGCTTCCTGTCTACTCCCGTCTACCCTTCCCAACTCCGGCTCCGTTTCCTCTCTCACTGTACACAACCACAGATATTTTCCTCTTCCCACTCTCTTCTGCAATTAACATTCTTTGTACTCTCTCTTCCAGACCTGCAAGATCTTCTCCACCTGCTCCCTGGATTACGGATATCTTGGGCAATTAAGGAAAGCTGAAAGAAGATGGAGGATATCAGAGCTTGATTCCTCTCCAAGCTCTCACTTGAAATCACAACTGCAAAAACTACTTCCATTTTTCAGAGGGAAACTGGAAGCATCTGCATTAGAACCTTGCAAGCTTTTCAGCATTTTCTCCTCTCTCCTCAACCCTCCACCTCCCCCACAAACCTCTTCCCTTACTTGAGAAGATTTTGTCACCTTCTTTGCGGAGAAGTTTGATAAAATTCACCAGTCTTTCTCTACTGCCTCCACTTTCTACATAAATTCTCATTGTGCTCATAAATTGCTCATCTGTTTCTCTACACTATCCACAGATGACATACTATGGCTGGTAAGATCCAGCAACCCAACAACTTGCCCACTGCATCCCATACCATCCACATAGCTCCTCTCCATCTCTCCTGATCTACTACCTTTAATCTCTTCTATCATAAACAGCTCTCTATCATCAGGATCTGTTCAAAGTGCATTCAAGACTGCTAGGTTCCCATCCTGAAGAACCTACGCTCAATAGCTCTGATGTCAGCAACTACAGACTGGTATCATTCATGTCTTTACTTTCAAAAATTCTTGAACATGCTGTCTATAACCAGCTGTCTGTCTTTCTCTCCCAAAACCAGCTCTATGACCCCTACTAGTCAGCCTTCACACCTGCACACTCCACTAAAACTGCCCTGATAGCAGTGAGTGAGAAACTCAAGACAGCTAGGTCTGTTGGACCGTTATCAGTTCTTATCCTTCTTGACCTTTCTGCTGCCTTTGACTTGGTCAACTATGAGATCCTCCTGTCCATCCTCTCTAACCTCGGTATCACCGACTCTGCTTAGAATTGGTTTCCAAGTGTCCTACTGGTGTCCCACAAGGTTCAGTGCTGGGTCCTCTTCTTTTTCACTTTACACTCATTCTCTTTTTGAAATAATTTCTTCTCATGGATTTTCATACCACTGCTATGTTGATGACACTCAACTGATGTTTTCCTTCCCTCTTTCTAACACTCAGATATCCAGCCTCATTTCAGTATGTTTGACTGACATCTCTACATGGATGACAACCTACATGGTGACCTGAAGCTCAACCCTAGCAAGACTGAGCTTCTCTTTATTCTTCAGGCCCCTGCAGTTGAACCAGAATGCAGTTGTTTGACTGGTCTTCAATCAGCCCACGTTCTTTCACATCACTCCCCTGCTGCATTCACTTCACTGGCTTCCTGTAGCTGCTCACTTCAGATTCAAAACCCTGATGCTCACCTACAAAGCAAGAATTGGACCAGTACCTCCCTACCTAATGGCAATGATCAAGTCTTGAGTCACGCCTCAAACCCTGGATCGAATTGACACTGACTGTTCAAACAGCAGAGTCCCTTGCAGTCTTCAAATGCAGACTGAAGAATCAACTCTTTGTTGAACACTTAAGTGAGAACTAGATTAAAACACATAGTAATGTGTTGTAATGCTCTTATATTGTGCATAATTGTGTATCTTTCTGGGAATTAGTAATCATTTTGTTCTAACAGTGTCTGAACTGAAGAGTGGTCTCGACTCTAACCTGTTTGTACTAGCGGAGATGATTCTCTTAATGGAAACAAAGCACAGTTGTATATCACTCTTGATTAGAGCATCTGCATGCTGTAAATGTAAATGTAAATTTAAAAAAAAACTCAAAGCTTCACTACATGTGGCCTTAGGATATCACATTAGGATATCATACCTACATGTTAATAAGTCATGACCTCATTTTATTTATATTTTTACAGGCATATAAGTCACCAGTAAAGCTCTGTACATGTATCATAAGCAATCTGCCAAATAAATATCACTGTATCATGTCTTTTCTGATGATGCAATTGTAGCCTCTTGTGCCCACTGGTACCAACAAGTCTTTTCCAGACTTGCATTACACTCTCAAATAAATGAAGAACAACTCAACGAGTTTGCATTGTTCTATGCAGTTACTGGAAAATTCTCCTTAGGGAGTAACAAAAGCCAGGAGCTTATGAGGTTAATGGCCAGTAATACATATTCTATTCTAATGTGTAGGTTTTTCCTGGGCTCCTTGCATCACATAAAGATGCTTTAAATAAAAAAAAGTTCTCCATACTCACATATAATTTACAAAAGTAGTTAAAGAAAGAACCAACTCTTATAGCATTACACATAAAAAACGTGTAAACATACTGCTGGGTTGAAACAATCCAATTTGGATAATTCCCATAATCCAGTGCTGGGTCACTACATAACAGAACATGTGCTGAGTTAAATTGACTCAGAACTGCTGGGTTATATAAATAACCCAACAAGCTGGGTCATAAGACCTACCCAACAATAGGGGTACTTTATTACAATATGATGATGATGATGATGATGATGATTAGTAGTAGTAGTAGTACTAGTAGTTGTTAAATATCATAATAATTGTAATTGTATTTTTTTATACCTTTATCCTTCCTCTCTGCTCAGATCTCATTTCTATCAATCATCTAATTTTAGGAAGCCAACTAAAGAAATCTCAATCAAATGCATTCTCATTCTCATTCATTCTCAGATGTTCACTGCCAGTTTTTAGCTGTTCATGGTTATAATGTCCCACTTATTAACTCACTAGGCTATTTAGTCCATTGCTACTATGTTAATATTTAGTGCTTTTTGGTGGACATGGTAAATAAAAAAAAACACCCCACAACGTTTGAAATGCTACCCGTGACTGCATTTTCACAATATCCCAAATTGGCAGAAAAACTACTCTTCTGGGCTGTTTTAACTCCCTTGAGTCTGAGGGTATTTCAGACACTCTGATGTAGTCTGACATGCCTTGACTTTTTTGCAAATTACATTTTACTTTTTATTTAATTTTTTTAATAAATTATCTTTTTAAGATTATTCTGCTTATTTAAGCTCCTTTCACAAATATCTAAAAATATATATTTTCATTCAAGCTATTTGTATTTGAAAAGTAAAGGTTTCCGTGGAATGTTTCGTTTTATTTCAAGGATAAAATCTAGCTGAATTATACAAGTGTTTTTGCGAAAAAAGAGGGTTAAATGGTCAGCTTGTGAGCTAAGCTAATCCCAGTATTACAACAAACTTCATTGTTCTACCCTTGTTATCACTGTGTAACATTTAGCAGCTGTTGCTGTTAGACTGATGGCTTAACATTTATTTATTATTGAACTGAAAATGTCAAAAACTCTCCTTGTTGGCGCTATTTAACATTTAGCTAGCATTTGTTTTGTTAGTTGTCATGCTGTCGCAAACCCTCCTCATCCTCCCTCCATTTCCCCGACACCACGCACGCCAGCATCCCCTCCTCCTCCATAACTGTCCCTGACACCACCAACACCATCACACTTTCTTCCTCTAATCCCAGTCCTCACAATGCCCCACCTACACTCACTGTTGTTATCCACAGTTGCTAACATACAGTTTGTGAATTTTCTGACAGGGCAGAGGCTAGCAGATATATAAGGTCTATATGTGCTTTACATTTTCTTTTAAAAACCATATACTACCACATTCTCCATCATAGAGAAAATTCAGTAAATCAATGACCAAATAATAATAAAGGGTATGTGAGTGTTGTATGAACATTTACGTTAATGTTTTTTCCCCAGCATCAGCTATAAAATTGTTTCAAATACATGACTTTTCAATATTTCCATAATTCTTTTGCAAGTACATGGTATAACTTTTGGCATTTGTCTTAAGGTAGGTATATACTCCCAAACAAAAATGTCTAACATTAAATTATTCATAATGTTTTTTTGAACCATATGAATCAGTAAATGGCAAATAATTCCTAGGTTACATAATTTGCATAAATTATGCAAATTAGCATCCAATATGGCCACCGAGAGGCAGAAAGTTATGTATTTTCTAAACGGTATATCTCAAAAACCACTAAAGATTTTGACTTTATTTTTTGGACTTTTATTTATAACCAATAAACTCATGTCCTGATGTAAGGAAATTAAATACAGATGAAACTTATTGAAGATAAAGAAGATAATTTTTGTCATTTTTTCCCACCTAATTAAATATTCAAGTCTGCTAATCTAGTACTTACAAAGGTTTGATCAAAAAATGCTGAGATCATCCCATGAAGAAATATATAAAGTATCAGTACTCCAAAAATCAAATAGAAATCTTAAAAATACCAGAGATATCATGCTTGAAAGATTGCAAGGAAGCTGAAATTTGAGATTCTGGGAAAATGGCAAAAAACTGGCAGAATATTTTTATTCAGAAATCTCAAAAATGATTTTTTTTCAAAAAGCTGACTTTTTGGGAGTATATACCTACCTTAATGTACCAAAATTTCAACATTTTTCAAATCATCCATAAATATCCACAGCATGGCTTTGTCAGTCTCATTACATCCTTCAGCTAACAGCAAAAAATATGGGCCACATCAGACATTTGCTAGTGGTTCAAATGCTACATAGAATGATTATCCAGAATAGACCACTGAAGTCATGCATTGTAGCACCTTGCTACAAACAGCTGAAATGAAAAATAGTCTGCTGTAAAATTTCAAGACAATTATATTGCATAACAACAGTAATTACACTGTAGGTTGATACACTGTAAAACCAAAAGGTTTCTGGAAGTTCTTTCAGGGGATCCTTAAAAATGCCTCCATGAACATTTTTATTCAGTTTTCTTTGAGAAACCTTTTGCAAAGGTTCTTTCTAAAACATCAAGGCACTTGGATAAACCTAATCTCTATTTAAGGTCCCTGGAGGAACTCAATCTTTCATGAAAATGTTTATAAAAACCTTTGTAATAAGAATCTAAAAAAAAAAACCACATGTGCATAAAAAGGCTACTATAGATACCTTGTGTGACTGAGGAACCCCTAAGATCTACCCTGTACCTACAACTTTTTTGGTGAGAAGTGCTGATGCCTTTTGAATGTATTGCAGAGTTAGCTTACATATTTGGACTCATAACTTAACTGCTCATAATTCAGAGCACATTACAATACAGAAGTGATATTCCTATAAATATACACCCAGAAAACAAGATGTGATGGAGGTGATTTACTGAAACTCCATTCATTATTTCCAAATAAAAAATTCTCATAGACCTGGAAATCCTAAAGACGACACACCTTCAATGGTCTATTGTGCCAAGCGTGGCTTTCAGAAATCTAAACTAGGTCTAGATCAAGGGTCGGCAACCCGTGGCTCCGGAGCTGCATGTGGCTCACTCATCCTTATCCTGCGGCTCCGCATAATTTGGTAGGGTGACAGTGGGGACATGTCCCCTGCACTTTTTTAAAAGGCAGTTTTGGTCCCCTGCAGTTTTTACCATCAAAAACAATGTTATGCTTTATTAAAAGAAGACGTGTGAGCACAAGGACCCAGCGGAAATCCAAGCCACTCAATCTGAACTCTGTTTCCCTTTAGACCGCCCACAAACTTGATTGGCTCTGCCATTTCTTGCTAAAGTGTGATTGGCCATCACCACTGTCACTCCATGAAACAGCATCTGGACTTGTAAACTGTGTTTTGCAAGTTGGCCCACAGTCCGTGTTCACCTGCTACTGTAAGCTGTTAACATGTTGGATGTTTATTCTGTCTGAGACACGTCAGCTAGATGTATTTTAATATCAGAAATTTCATATTAACCATTTTAATGTAGTAACATTTGTCACCACCTCATTGTAAAATCTTCATAATCATGTTTGTCACACAAGCCAAGTTTGTTTTAAAGTCTAGAGTGTTATGTCAAATAAAGAGTGCATCTGAGTCCACAGCTTTTGACAATCACATGCTGTATTTTATTATTATTATTATTACTACTATTAATTTGATTATAAAAGTTATTAATACAGTTTTTGAACTGTATATGAACTTTTTCACATTTTGTCACCTTACAGCCACACACTTCAAATTAATTTTATTATTTTAAGTGATAGACCACCACAAAGTAGCACATAATTGTGAAGTGGACAGGTGGTACAGCCTCCTGTACTATGATACCTCTAAACAAAATTCAGTGCAATCGTCCAGCTGTGTGTAATTTAGTCTCAGTATAAATACACCTGTTCTGTGAAGGCCTCAGTGGTTTGTTAGAGAACACTAGTGAACAAACAGCATCAGGAAGACCAAGGACCTCAGCAGACAGGTCAGAGATAAAGTTGTGGAGAAGTTTAAAGCAGGGTTAGGTTATAAAAACATATCCCAAGCTTTGAGCATCCCAAGGAGCACTGTTCAATCCACCATCCAGAAATGGAACAAGTATTATACAACTGCAAACCTACCAAGACATGGCCGTCCACCTAAACTGACAGATTGAGCAAGGAGAGCACTGGTCAGAGACGCAGCCAAGAGGCCCATGGTCACTCTGGAGGAGCTGCAGAAATCCACAGCTCAGGTGTGAGAATCTGTACACAGGATGGCTATAAGTCTGCACTCCACAAATGTGGCCTTTATGGAAGAGTGGCAAGAAGACAACCATTGTTGAAAGAAAGACATAAGAAGTGCCGTTTGCAGTTTGCCAGAAGCCATGTAGGGGACACGGCAAACATGTGGAAGAAGGTGCTCTGCTCAGATGAGACCAAAGATGAACTTTTTGGCCTAAAGGTGTGGCAGCAAAGTAACACTGCTCATCACCCTGAACACACCATCTCCTCTGTGAAACATGGTGGTGGCAGCATCATGCTGTGGAGATGCTTTTCTTCAGCAGGGACAGGGAAGCTGGTCAGAGTTGATGGGAAGATGGATGGAGCTAAATTCAGGGCAATCCTGGAAGAAAACCTGATGGAGGCTGCAAAGACTTGAGACTGGGAAGGAGATCCACCTTCCAGCAAGACAATAACCCTAAACATACAGCCAGAGCTACAGTGGACTGGTTTAGATCAAAGAATATTCGTGTGTTAGAATGGCCCAAAGTCCTGACCTAAATCCCATTAAGCATCTGTGGCAAGACATGAAAATTGCTGTTCACGGACACTCTCCTTCCAATGTGGCTGAGCTTGAGCTATTTTGCAAAGAAGAATGAGCAAAAATCTCAGTCTCTAGATGTGCAAAGCTGGTAGAGACATACCCCAAAAGACTTGCAGCTGTAATCACAGTGAAAGGAGGCTCTTCAAAATATTGATATAGGATGTCTGAATACTTCTGCATGTCACACTTTTAAAATTTTTATTTGATTAAAATTTTGAGAAACCACGTATGACTTTCATTCCACTTCACAATTATGTGGTATGTTGTGTTGGTCCATCACTTAAAATCTCAATAAAATACATTTAAGTTTGTGGTTGTAAGGTGAGAAAATGTGAAAAAGTTCAAGGGTATGAATACTTTTGCAAGCCACTGTATATTATTATTTGTACTGTTGTTATGCTAAATAAATATATTTTGGTTCTGCCAACTGCATCTGGCCCATTTCTGGGCCAGCACTGCATGAGGGATGTGGGCCAGTAGTAATTGCCAGATATGGTCCAGGTTCAGGCCACATCAATGTTGCTATTTCTTTTTTAATAAATCAGGACACAATAAAACCGACCCATTTCTTATGAGTGATGATGCTACTTTTTCCTCTTTAAACTCATGGTGTGGAATAGCTACAACTTTTTAAATACATTTTAATTCTTTAAATATTAATCACTGCATTTAGAACATTGTAAGACTTTTACAATCTTAATTCACCATGGACCTCACTACTGAGAGTTTTAGATTTGGGTCAAAGAAACAGTAAAAGAAAGTTTAAAAATAAATACTTGAATGAAGTACACACACTTAAGTACTAAAATGGGCATTTGAAGCCCTGGGTCTTCAAAGAACTATAAAGAACCACACAGCTTAAAGAACATTCTTATACTGAAGATGAATCCCATAGAACCCTATACTCTTAACCAAAGGTTCCATAAATGTTTATTTGAGTGATGCCAAAAACATACCTCCTTAAATAACTATAAAAATCTGGTTCTTCAAAAAACCTTTTATGAAAATAACATGTGCAAGTGTGAGGAACATTACAAAGGTCTGAAGAACCTTTACAAGTTAAGGTTCATCAAAGAATTTTATATCAAATCTCAAAGTCTTTCAACTTTAATCAGCAGAATTCATTTGTAAAGCCTTCACACCATATTAAACTAATAAAACTGTACATCCAAGAAAATATCCATTTCATCACTTATTTCTAAGAGAAATCAGACTTGGGTTGGTTATGATAACTTAAACAAGTAAAAACAGATTTATTTCTTTCCAAATATATACAGTATGGGTCAAAAGTTTGGAGCACACAAATTAAGTTGCACACCTTCCATGACTACACATGCTGTAGCAATAAGTGAATCAGTTTACTTACCTTTCAATGGCACACATGCTGTCTCTCTGAGTTACAGGAGCTGAGGAGGCATAAAGAGCAAAATATTGTTAGAAACCATTAAAAAATCAAATGAATAATGACATACATACACACTCTACATATACAGCTCTGATTACTAACAAATTCTCCTGCAGATCTGGAGACTCCACTAAAGGGGTGGTAATTCAGTGAGATACAATGACAAGACATTTTTAGATTTTTTTAAAGCTTGATCAGCATGACTTTTAAATGTTTAAATTTTTAAAAAGTTGAACATTTTCAATTTTAGGCACCTGTGTTAGGATGTAGCCCAATATGGATGGGATTAAGTTTACATGTGTTGCTGATGAAATTTCCAATCTGTCACTTTGGTGAAAATTACAGGCCAAACTATACCGTGAATTTCATCTAACTCACTGATAGACTGAAAAGTCATATCTGAGTCTCATGTGAAAACAGATCTCTGCAATGCTGCAGACAGATGTCACTTCACATTAGAAAAAAAATTGCTAACCCTTTAACATTCTGCTCAACTATTCGGTAGAGCACATTTGTGTCATTATATATTATTAAAGAAGGAGTTGAAACACAATGTGATTGCGCCATCTCAACCAATCGGTAGAGTTAAAGAATGGTAATAATCATCCACTTGAGGTCACTAGACATGTAACATTTTTTGTATTGCAAACCAATAATGCTTTTTAGCCATACCACAAGGAATAAACTGGATCAGATGCTGAAAAAACATTAGTGTGGTGTTTTAAAAGTTTTTTGTTTTTGAAAGTTTTTGTAGTTGTCATTTTTGTTCTGATTTTACCATAAAGGGCCATCTCATTGTATACTTAAAGTGTACATATAAAAAACTGTGGGGTCTTTAAAAAACATTTTATAAAAGATTAAAATAAATAAATTAATTAATTAAATAATAATAATAATAATAATAATAATAATAATAAATTAATAAATTAATTAATAATTGACATTGCTTCTTCCTTGGTGAGGGTATTAAAGGCCTAGACTGCAACAATGTATTTAGTGTCCTAGTGCTTGCATCCATATTAAATACTTGTTTTGGAAGAGTGTTGCACCTTTTTAATTGGTCTGATTTGCGGATTCTACAATGAGACAAATAACAGGAGAAGGAAAGCAAACAGTGTCAATCAGAAAAGTGAGATTCCACAGTCTAATTAATGTGGCATTTACAGTATGTTGGGAGCTACAGATATACAGCAATATTTTGTATTCACGACTGCACAATGTGACATATTTCTGCGTGAGGCAAATATCAGGGTTTGAGGAAATATGACCCAGTTGAAACTTGGTCATCACGCAGTAAAGTTTATGCTGTTGTGATGCAAGAGTTTTATCACTGAGTACCAGAGTATGTGAGCTAGAGAAGAGTAGAAGCAGAGTGATGTAATTTTGAGTAGAGTGGCAAGCTCTCTTTCTCCAATATTGCTCTCATACTGCTCCATTGTCACATGTGACTATGAAATCTGAATCTCTGAGCATTCAGCAATGCTGTTTCAGTATTTCAGCATAAGTGAATTCAGCATTGGGACTATAGTCAGTCTTTAAAAAGCTTTTTTAAATAGATGGCAAAAGTTACTCAACCATGTAATAAGCTAATTGTGCTTTACTTTCATTTAAATAATTACATAAGTTTATTAATAATGCAACAGTGCATTCATTTTTCATGAATTAATTAGCCATTTGCTTTATTTATTTCATGAATTAATTAGCCATTTGCTATATTTATTTCATGAATTAATTAGCCATTTCCAGAAATGCAGTGTTGGCCAGACTTTGTGGATTTTCTCTGAAATTGCTTACAGAGAGTTTTATACTTCATTCATTGCTTGCAAGTTTAGTCTTATTTACTTTTGGATAGAGGTAACATGTCCAGGCATACAGAAGCTCATTACAAAAACTTTTAAAAATAAATGAATTTAAAAAAAAAAAAAAAAAAATTACTTTTAAAACAAAATGAACAAAGGGATTTAAATCCCTCATAATTTATAATTACTGATCTGTGTATTGTAGAATATCAGAATTTATTATTAGTCTATATTGGTTTAACTGGTTCATGTTTTTGAAATGCTGATACGTTTTATATGTTTTTTCAGACAGTTTTTCATGCATTTTGCATATTTTGAAACATGTTTTGGCTAAAACCCTCGTTAGCAATCTGGCAACCCTGAATGAACAGTAAATAACTGATTTCTTCTTTAAATACGTTTAAATTCAAACAGCTTACAGTCTACTGATATTATGGCTTACAATTAATAAAGTCTAACATCTTTCTTAATGTATTGTTTATTGTAATGTCATATTTTATTAAGCTAAATGGTCAGATGTTCCAAATAATGTAAAATAAATATATTGCAACAATTAATAATATGGAGCTTACATTAAGTGTTTTCCCTCGGTTGCATGTGTGAGCAATCAGCAGCAAACAGAAAAGACCCAGGGTAGACTGAAATGGAAGTGGAGTGAACATAAAAAAAAAAATTGAGTGGTGAGTGAAAAATAGAAAACCAGGAGTGGAGTGGGAGTGGAGTGTACTGAGCAGGGAGTGGAAGTTATTGCCACTCCACTCAACTCACATGCTCTGCTGAGTACACTCAAAGACCTTATAGCCAAGTCCGGTCACTTGACCATCTTTACAACACCTCCAGGCAGTTATTTCAGCCATACAAAACCAGGCTATATTTGGATTTGAATGGGGAGGGTCCCATTAATTCAAATCTAAAAGCCATTGAAATACAGTTTTTAAATCGCTGATAAAATCACACAAAACATGACATAGTGGTTTAATGCGTGACTGACGTAATGCTGGAGTTTTTATTCAAGTTGTAATGACTACTACATGTACACAGTTCCACAACAAAGAAGACAGGGCAGGCTTTTTTGTAGAATGGTGGGACTTTGTGTGAATCAGACGTTGAGTGTTACAAGTATTCCCATACATTTTTCAACCAGTGACTGGTGTCCTATTATTATGTCTCTGGTGCATTTTAAAATAAAAAAATATATATAACAGATGTCTATGATTAACTACTCCAAATGTGAATACAGTGGAACGTCGGGTATTATTTGCCTTGGTTATCATACAATACGGTTATCGTCAACTTTTGTGAGTTGCTGCTTGACTCGCCACTAATTTTGTGAAAACAAAGCATCCTCCCACGCACACACGTTTGTTGTTAATTCTGGCTTTGTTTCTTGTTGTTTCTCATTGATAATGCTCAAAGTAAAGTAAAACGCGCTACACTTGTCTTGGAGGAAGCTTGGTAATATTTAATGATGTGGACACCTACGGTAACTATTAGGTGGAATTAGCAAATGGATTAATTTGAGTAGAAAAATTGGCAAAAATGCTATGAGTGGGAGCAAGGCACTTCAGTTAATTAGAGTTGGGTGGGAAAAAAAGGTGACTAGCTGGATCAGTTATTCTGGACTTGGGCTGGAATCTTCTCCTGGAGCAGGGTTAGTGAGGAATTGCTCAAACATGATTTTGCATTCTTTGGAAGAAGCTTCTTGCCAAATGACCTTGTAAAAATAAATGCATGCTACAGTTCCTCGTAAGACTGACATTCTTGCCAAACTGGCATGTACAAATAAAAGCATAAGCTCAGAGAAATCAGTTATAAATAAGCATTTCTGACCATTTATTTCATATAGACCACCAAAGTCTATATGAAATATATAAAGTCTCAAGGCAGAGTTAGGTAGACTATTTAGCTAAAACTTGGATGGCTGAGGAGGTTTAGAATGAACCCCCTTAGCTTCAGAACCTTTTACACAGGTGCTGTTGAGAGCGTGCTGACGGATTCCATCAACAGCTGGTAAGGATCTTATAAAACATCCTGGACTTATACACCAGTCACTGACTGAGGAAGACCAGGAGGATTCTAACAGACTCCACCCACCCAAGCTACTGTGTGTTCTCTCAGCTGCCGAGTCCATAACCAGCTGGTTACAAGCCAGCTTCTTCCCCCAGGTCAACAGACTACAGAACAGCCAGTAGTACTCTCTCAATCATCATGTTCTCAATGGACAATACAAACCACATTCACACTCCCAACATAGCCTCACTGAACTTTAAGTCCAGCACATCTACACCTGCACATACAGACTGACACCTGTACAATCATTCTGTATATATGGAAATGTGTCACATCTGTGTCTATCAAAGTCTCTAATTCACAACTCATTGTAACTAAAGAAAAACCCCTATATATCAGATATGTGCAATTCTGGTGGCTAGTAATGAATGAACGTTACACTTATATAGCGCCTTTCTCAAACCCAATGATGCTTTACAATCAACACACTCCATTTACACACACCGGCGAGAAGCAGCAGCCAATCGCGCACAGCGTACTCTCAACCGGAAGCGACCGTCCACCTGCAGGACTGCATCGAGCACTAGGGGGATCACTCAGGACAGAGTGCCAACCATATCTGGGCAAACATACATAGATACATACATACACATAGCAGGGTAATTTTAGAGTAGCCAATTCAACTGATCTCCATGTTTTTGGACTGTGGGAGGAAACCGGAGACCCCGGAGGAAACCCACGCAGACACGGGGAGAACATGGAAACTCCGCTCAGATGCGGACTTGAACCCAAGACCTCAGCGCTGAGAGGCGAACGTGCTAACCACTAAGCCACCATGCCGCCCATGTAGTAATGTGTACATAATCAGACTTTAATAAGAACATAGTAAGATTTTCACTCACCTTCACACCTCTGTAAGTGATGTGACAATAAAGTTGATTTGATTTGAATTAAACTTGAAGATGACATCATGCAAGACTACAAGAACACTCAGCTTGAGTCCACCTGCACTGTACTGGGTTTTCAATGTATCTGTCATGTCACTGGAAATCAAGTGTAAGGCTGTCACCACTGCATATATTACTAGTCAGGTAATCCCTTAGGAAAGACACATCCAAAAGTAGATCTCCTTAACTTCTCAGTAATTTCTCCTAGACAACTATGACATCAGATGGGAACACAAATGAGACCTTAGCGTAAGTCTCCTGCTGCTTAGATAATTCCTGAAAAAGACCTCAGGTGTCTTGAGATCTCAATAAAGGCTCACACTGTGCTCAGTTTTGCTAGGAAAATTATTAAACATAATAACATAATATAACAAATAAACGTGTTTTTAAACAAAGGAATCTTATTCTTGCTCATCCAGGAATAAGAATCTTCACAGTCTTGAAGCTGTGAGTAACTATTAGTATTTTTTATCTGTGTCAGAAGTATTTCAATGCTATTTTTGGTCTTATTCTTCTCAAAACAAAATTTAGGAGAATCTCCTGAGCCATCAAAGAGCAACATTTGAGCAATAAAATATTCCTGTGGGATCTACTGATTGCTCAGATGATCAAATAAATGAGAAGACCATTCAAAAACAAACTATGCAGAGCTTCTTAAATAGCTTACTTTTGTGATAGTCCTGGTGAGATACAGTACAACAAGTCACAGAACTGCTGAGTTGCTATAATTTAAATTGGAAATTTAATCTAGTGTTACCCTATGATGCTTTGTTTTCTGTTTTATGTATCATTGCTGCAATGTTAAGCTGATCTTGTTAACTAGCTTTCCAGGTAACAGCTCAACAAAGTATAAAACAAGTCTCATTGTTTCTAAATATAAAATATGAAATTATCTCATGTTACATACATAAGGCTGGGCTAAAGTCGCCTGAAAAACAACCTGTTTGGCCTATTTGGCTGAGCAGCCAAAAAATAATAATAATAATAATAATAATAATAATAATAATAATTATTATTATTATTATTATTATTATTATTATTAATATTATTATTTATTTATTTTTGCTGCATACTTCTTGATCGTGCGTCTGTGGGACATATAGCATCTGTACAAAATAAGAAATCATCTGAAGCTAAGCAGGTCTGGTTCTGGATAGTAACTGGATGGGAGACCTCCAAGGAAAGCTTATGTGCCTGTTAGAAGTTGGTAGGCAACAGGAGGTGTTACTCCTGTGATGTGTGGATCTCTATGCCCCAGTGCAGTGACACTTTTCTGAATTCAGAAAAGACCCCCAGCTATATCCTCTAAAACACAAGGGGACTTTCCCTGATGTCCTGGTTTAATTTCTCACCCTAAATTATCTTCAAAAACTAGATCCGCACCTTCTGTCTAATAGCTAAAGCACGCTGAGAGTTCTGGTGCAGGTGGATGTTGATCATTAATGGTGGTTGAGGTGAGTCTCTAATGTCTGTCCTAAATGTCAAAATTCTTTGGGTGTCTAGAAAAGCACTTCAGAAAATGGTGAAAGAAGAATATTCAAGAATATGAAACGAATAACAATATATTGCACATTGCTTTGCATCACACACATTGGAGGCTTGTGCTTAACACAAGTGCATTTTTTTGGAGGGGGGGGGTGAGGATATATTATTTTTCAGCCAAATTATGTGCTGCTATCACAAAAAAAAAAAAACTCTTAGTAGTTACATATTACAATCAATGGTTTATTTTCCACACTGGCATTTAAAAGGTTTGGGACAAATTCAAAGCTAATTAAATCTGAGAGACTTTTACACAAAATGAAACCATAAATGTGCAACGACATTACAAACATTAGCCTGCGGAGGAAAGAGTGATGTCAGGGTGCAAAGTCACCATGTCTGAGATTGAAAAAGGAAAACTTATATTACAAAGTGCCTAAATGTAAACCAGTAATTCATTTAAAATAATGAGGGCTGAACGTAGGTGTATAAGTGACATTAAAATTAAAATGTACCAAAAAAGATCTGCTAAACTTCTGGCTGCTATATCTCAGCTCACAACAAGATAAATGCGTTGTAGCCACCACAGCATCACATGTATCACTGCTACATGACCAGAGACACTTTTCTGCATGGTCGTTGTGACATTTTTAGAAAGTGCTTGGCCAGGTTTCTGTCATACGCTATTACATAAACGGAGCAGTTTCAAAAAGTGAGCTGTTTTTAAAAAGCAGGGAGAATAAACTGTGTCTCAGAATAGAGTTTAAGATAGATTTCTCAGTCCTGGTGCTGTCTTGTGTATTTTGATGTTTATTATCTGCCTTGATCAGGACAATTTTAACCCCCCCTCCCCAAATAAAATAGGTAATTCAGTCAATGAGATATAAACAAACCAAGCTTTGCAATGTGTACAATGAAAAATTACCAATTTTATATAATGTGGTGCTTTTAGAGCTTCAGACATCTAGTTCCTATCATCACCACTGTGACTAGTCTGCAGAAAGTAGCATTTCATATCAATTCATGACGAATGATGTTGTTTACATAATTTAATTATGCAGACATTTTGAAAAACAATGTGGGATTCACTTTAAAAAGAGGACGTCAGAATTGTGGTATATCATCCACTCATTTGTAGCAGAAGAGGGAAAACAGGCCTTAATGCATGTTAATGTAAGAATAATTCATTCATGTAGAAAATGTATTATGCAGTAATGTATTATCCATTTCTTAAGCCATGCCTGCGTGTTAGTGAAGAGAGTAACAGCAGCAGACCTGAAAAGAACTGCACTAGAACAAACAGACTGATCAGAAGAGCTCAGTTTGGATTGGTGCTGAAATATTTATGATCAGTAGAGGGCAGCAGCACTCTCAGTAAATTGAACTAATTCTATATATGGGCCTGGTAAATGTGCATGAAATCACCATCAGACTATCAACACAAACTTCTGTAATGCCCGCAGTGTTGGGTTTGGTGGCTTTCCCAGAAGGTTTCAACAGTCTTGCAGCATTAGACAAACAAACCAAGATGGGACAGAAACTCGGTGTTGTTATTTTGCATAAACTCACAAGTGCTTAAAAAGAACGAAGCATGGAGAGATACAGGGTGTGAAAAGAAAGAGATCCGAGACAAACAGACAGACAGACAGGCACAGAGAACAAACAGAGAGAAACAGATGAAGTAAACGTATATTTTTAGCGTATTACGTCTTCAGAGTGCCAGAAAAGAGCAGGATGCGTCTCTGAGTAGCTTTTAATAATACATCAGTGTATGCTCTATAAAACTCTCTCTCTCTCTTTCTCTCTCTCTCTCTCTCTCACACACACACACACACACACACACACACAGGCATGCCTACCCTGAGAGACTTGGACATATACAGTATTGATGTGTATGGGCTCTGTAAAGCTCAGAACAGAGAGAAACATTTCTGTACTGTGTCTGAAAGTGCGTGACACAAAGTTTGAAGTGATGACAGAGGTTACTGCGGACATGTAAACAACGACTGTCATTTCACAACATTTCAGAATTTGCAGATCGTTTTCCCTTAAAGCACGCAGGCTACATATTCTTTTTTACATTTTCTGCAGATATTAGTGACATAAACACTGAGTCACATAAAAGCTAGTGAGCTTGGTAACTAATATCAGAGGATGTCTATATTGAGGAGAACTACCACTGGATAAAATCTTCCTGGTTGGTCAGACACTAGAGGGCGCTCCCGAGGAAGTCCAAAATGAATGGCGCTTCTGTATAAATTGCGATGTTAATCTTGTTACTACAAACAGAAATACATAAGACAATTCAGAACTGCTGTCATATGTCATTAAAGCAGTTTTAGGTGTTTAAACAATGCATTGCGTACAAGCCAATGAGTACCGACGTTCACTAATCAATCAGCACTCAGCAGCTGCTCGTTAACTAAACAGCACTGAGCAATGTTTTACTGCACAAAATCCAGTTTCTTTAGAAAAACACAGCAGTACCAGTCAGTTTTCTGAGATCATTTTGTTTTATATATTTATATACTTTCTAAAATCAATATTTTAGCCATTTTTAGAATTTACTCATAAATGCCCCCTAAGTGTTCACTCTCATTCCATGTTCTCCCGGTGTCTGGGTGGGTTTCCTCCGGTGTCTCTGGTTTCCTTACACAGTCCAAAAACATGGAGGTCAGGTGAATTGGTTACTCTAAATTGTCCTGGTGTGTGTGTGTGTGTGTGTGTGTGTGTGTGTGTCCAGTAATAGATTAGCACCTTGTCCTGGATTTAATTAAATTAGTGCCCAGTGCCCAATGAAGGGAAAGGGGGGCTCTGATCAGGATTAAGTGGCTAAGAAGCTGGATTGATGGATTAAATAGGGAGCAGACAAAGTCCTGTTGAAACAGCTCTGGCTAGTCAAGCCATACCCCAGAGACAAATAATACTCTTTTCTGATTGGCTGGCAGGTGTCTAATACTCTATATGACAAGAAGCTAATGAAGTAGATCTGATAAACAAAGGTTTAATCAGCAATCTATATCACTGCTCTGGAAAGGTTGTGTGGCAACTACTACTAGCATATAAAACTGTTAAAAAGTTCATTTCTGATTATAAAACAGGAAAAATAAACAGGTAAAATAAATTTTATATTCATTACATGTAAAGTGACATCTTTCAAACCTTTTTTGCTTACATTTTGATACTGTTTACATTTTTACTCAAACACCAATTGATATATTCTAATAATTTGAGATCATTTTGATACTGGATTTCGGATTTTTATGAGCTATAAGATCAACAGTAAAACAAAACATCTAAAAAAAAGTCACTATTAGTATAATGACAGTTATCCTTTTGAATGGAATTATGAAAAGGAAACTTTTTTGAGATGCATTAGTATAACAACCATGTAAATATCCACTGATTGACACTCTGTGATAAACAACATCCAACAACAAATGCAAAAACTTACCATTTTTGTTACCTCCATGCACTTACAAAAATGTTTAAAAATGTGACAAATGTGGCATAAGCAGGATAGCCTTTCAGGGCTGCCTAGTCCATGAAATGAATTATGAGGTGGAAGTAAAACATTTCTCAAAGTGAAGCGGCCACCTTGGCCACCCATACTTATATACACTGTCAATTCATTTATTGTTTAAGAATATAAAATGCTGGTTTATCATGTATATAAAGGAAACCCATCCTTCATTGCGCATTAATCAGATTTCTGTGACAAATTCTAACACTGAATTCATTTTTAAGCCCAATTTTTATCCCAATGTTTGAATGGCCAATTAATCAATCAATTCTCTAGAACTTCCCCAATCACTTGCAATGCTCATGACACTAGGAGGCTGAATACTAGCACATGCCTCCTCCCATACATATAAAGTCAAGCTTCTTTTTTATTTGATGATAAATCATCACTGTGCAGCCAATGGATTTTGAGGAAAGTGTAGGATTCCCAGATCAGATACATCAGCTAACAGAATGCTGGTGTGTATTAAAGTTTGTGTGATTGGGAAGGAGTGCCAATCTACCTACCAAATTGGTTGTGCTCTCTCAGGGCTCTGGCTGCCTGGGATTTGTACTTGCAATCCTATGGCCACAGTCTCAGGACCTTACTCAGAGCTGAATTCATATTTTTATAAGGACGCTTTTGGGTTGACTCTGAATTGTCCGGGTGTGAGTGTGCGTATGTCTGGGGGTGCCCAGGGATGGACTGGTGCTCTATCCTGGCTATGGTTAAATAATGCTATTCCCAGTGCTCAATGAAGTGGCAGGAGGACTCTGACCAGGATTAAGTGGTTAAGAAGATGGATGGATGATTTTGGGTTGAAGTGGACAACTTCTGCTTCCCACTTCTCTGTGGAAAACGTGGCTTCATAGTTTTTCTTAAAATCCAAAACTGGTCTCCAGTTGCTGGCCCAGATTTTAGAGCAGTTAGTGATCAGACTTGAGTTTGTACATGCTACTAAAGATCAGCTTATAAAGTTTTTTTCAGGGTGTAAATGGAAACCAGTACAGTGCAGGCTCATGCTTCACTAAACTGACATATTACAATCCTTACAGTGTCTTGCTTCCTCACTGTAATGTCTACATCATGTAAATGATAAATCCATTACATCAGCTAATGTAGCACATACCACACAACAACCTTTATAGTCATAAATAATATATTATACAGCAAAATCCACAGTTAATCTTGCAAAAATACATGTCACATGTCATACGCCGTTATCGCTTCATGATGGTAGGCTGCACAGACGAGTCACTTCTCAACAATGCCATCTGTCTCTGGTTGCTTGTAGCAGGCTAGCACCTGATAATCCAGTCCATTTCTTGATGTTATCCATCCAGGTTATTCTTGGTCTTCCACGTCTTTGGACTCCTTCCACAAGTCCAGTCATAACACTTCCTTCAATGCTCTCATGTGCTGCCTCATCACATGACTGAAGTAACATAACTTGTGGGATTTAATGTGCATCAGTAACTCCTTTTGAGTTTTAGCATCTCATAGACTTGCTCAGTGGTCATCATCTTCATCCATGAGATCTTCAGCAAAAAATACACACAATGCTATTGGCTGCTATCTTTCATCAGCTTTCTTGCCATTAAAATTGAATTCATATTCTCCCACAGGAATCATTTGTTATTTAATTCTAAATAAATAGAAAATAACAATGTAACTGAAAATCCCTGTAGATAAGGCTTTTTTATTTATATAGTTCCTATATCACCACCTTTTCTCTCGCTCATGTTGACTCTGTAAATTAAATATATGCCAAGTTCAAAAAAAGCAGTCAAAACATTTGAACCAACAGTTACTTCAAACACACAATTAATACCATTCAACTATCTACCCACACTGTAAAACACACACACACACACACACACACACACATATACACACACACACGTATATATACACGGGTTTACTATAAAACTACTCATCTGAGTAACTAATTCCTCACTAGGTCTATGAAGCTTTTAGTTTCTTGTTCACATTTCCCTTCTGCCTTAAAACACATTTACGTTCCACCTTAACAGTTTCCCTGCATTAAAACAAATTCTCTGTTAAAACACGGTTCCCTTTTTAGACTGTAGTAGATGATAAAGTGTTTTAAGAGTTTTACACATTTCTGCTTAGGTAGTGCAGAAATCACAAACAGTCCATATAAAACAGAACATGCATTCTTGAATTTCCCCCCGGGGATCAATAAAGTATCTATCTATATATCTATCTATCTATCTTCCCATTTGATTGTTCTGTTCCACCTTACAAGCACCAAAAATACTATCTACGACAAGAAGCCTGTTTGCAACCACAGCAGCATTTAAGGCAGAATGGTAAATTAGCAGCATTTAAGGTGGGATAGTAAATTCATGTGAGTTATTTATGTAAAAAAAGATGTGTTTAAAGTTCTTCTTTAAGGAAGCTAAGTAAATAGCAAGTTACTTACACGTAATGCTGTAGCTTAAGCAGCTTGTGCAACTTAATGAAGATGCAAGCCACCTGATAAATAATGAGCCAGGCAGGCAAATGAGAGAAATGGTTATTAACGTGGAATGGTATGATCCACTTTAGGGGTGCTTGAAATCATATCAAAATATTCTTCCAGGCATAGATACTGCATTGTTTTTGTAGTAATTAACATTATATGTAAGAAGTATATTTAATTATTATATAACTATTGTTTTTACCCCTTTGGGGGGGTTGAAGTCTTAATTGGGGGGGTCAGACCCCCCCCCCCAATACCCCCTGAAATTTGCACCCTGTATATAAAGTTATGATTGATTGACCTAATTTAAAATGATTCTGTTATTGCATTTTTTAGGAAACCTGAAATACATTTATAACAGCATAATGTACACAAAGATTGTGTAAGAACTATATCAGAATTCTCTATAAAAGTAAAATGTGGGGGAAAAAAACACTGACATGAAACATGCAAGATTTCATGGAAAGCAGACTTAATGTGTATGTGCAGTTTAAAATGCTTTGGACATAATGTTGGGAGATTAGTATGGCTCTGATGGTGCATAAAGTAGGGTTCAACAGCCTGAGGATACTAGTGAAATGATTGTGTTTTGCATTGTTTTCTCATTTAATAACAAACAAAATCAGGACAAATTAAAATGATCAGCATAAAGTTTGTGTAAAAGGAAAGAATCTTTGAAATATTTACAGGAATTCCTTAGTACTTAGCATTTTCAACATATGCAGGTTTGGTTCATTTTTCTAACTGATGAATCTAGACTTCATCTAAATATGTCAGAGTGTTCATGCATGTATGTGTGGGCTGCTTACCTGTGCTAAAGTGAGAGTAAACAGATGCTGCCTCATGCTGGGTGAATGAAAGACAGACTCCACAGGATTCTCCTGAAAGATGAATAGTGTTTAAACACACACAAACATTTAAACATTTCCTCTATGCAATATGATCATCAATGCATATGAACATAACATCTACACTTTCTATCCACTTTATTTAAAACAGCTGCTTTGACCCTTTGCACTCCACCTGACTTACAGCTTATATGCACAATATAGGTGAATCATTACAGTCTGATGTCAGGTGCAGTTTATCATCCACCCTCTAGCTCATTCATCATTGGTCAGTTTTGACCACAGGGTTGCTGTTGACCATTTGGAAGGTAGTGTTTGTGAGCCTGGTATGCATTAGGGTCTAGCAATATTACTGATTGCCACCAATATTATAGCACTAAAAACAATGGTAACCAATTTTACAATTCATTTCTAAAATTATTACGGCTGTCAAATATGTTAAAATGGCAGTACATTATGTGATCATGTATACCCACCAATGTCCAATTCCACTGAGTTCTGCACTACAAATACACCTGGCAATATCTGCCAACAACTATTATTTTATCAATAGAACCACCTGGAAGTGATTTGTAATTAAATATCTTCTGTCATTGCCATGTCTCCGTTGCGAAATGCATTCTGGGATGCATTGCCGCACCAAGTCAACACAAGTCACCACCGATGCATACATCCGGGTATTATCAGCGAACTTGACTGTATGCGTAGTTTGATTTGGAACCGTACTTGGGCTGAGAGTGATGACGTTTCACAAGTTCACAAGTCCGCATATTGAAAAACAGCCATGGTGTCATGTCTCCACACCCTGTGATGTCACGATTGTTCTGGTCTTTTCCCTCATTGGTGTCTAATTACTTCCCCTATATAGTCTCCTCTGTTTAATTGTCATTGTCAGTCATTGTATGTAGCAGTGTGGTGTCCACCAGTGTCCAAAAAGAAACTATTGTTGCGTTTAGAAGTTCAGCTTTTGTTGATGTCATGTAATTGAAAATAGGTGTATATTGCATATTGTGACACTTAAGGTAATTATCAGAATCTGTGTCAGGTGATGGCTGTGGAGGAGACAAGATGCAGCGTGGGATCCAGAAATTAGACTTTATTACACAAGATACTTGGCTGTAAACAAAATTTGACTATGAACAACACTTAAAATGACTATGACAGAGACATCTAGCACTGTAACGACATTACTATAGGTGACAAACAATGATTCACAATGACTGGAGCTAATCACAAGGGAGCTAAAAAGCAACGTAATTAGACATGGGATGACACAGCAGGGTTGTACAATGACATGACCTAACTGAGGGTGGAGACATGATCAAAACCTTTGGAAGACGTAAACAAATGAACACTTGGACAGGGATGGGGCCAGAGATGAGGCTAATGGTAGAATGGTTACAATCTGATAAACCAGGGATACTCATTGCGCGGCTCCCGAGCCACATGCGGCTAGCCGTGCTTTATTGGTGGCTCTCGTGACCGGTTATGAAAGTACGCCAGCACAGCCAAAGTATTTTAAAAGCATGCTACAGAGACATATACTGTAATGCGCTTTACATTCCAAGCACTTGCCCTCTCATTTTGCCTCAATTAAAGTTGGTTCCAAATCGGGGAAACTGTGGAACCTGGCAACACAGGCACTGTTTCCAACAGCAGGCTGCACGAGACTCTGCTGTTGCCAGGTTCACAGTTTAACACTTATAAAAAAACTAAAACTCTCATGTTACCATATTATTAATGATTTTAAGATAAATAGTGATAATCATAATAAATCCCTTATAAACAAAATACTAAGTCGTACACTCTACACAGTTGTTTTACCATTCGCTTCAAACGTGTGACAGACATATTCTGGGCTAGTTTAAGCTTCTAAAGGGTGGGTTTTAGACTGACTTTAGGCTGGATATTTTAGTTGGACCTGGCAACCCTGCAGCAGGGTGGCTACATGGCAGCAGCAATTCCATAAGCTAGCTAGAGCAATATATTCAGTGTGCAGAGGTTTAGTCCATAGGTGGGTTGTTTATTTTTTTCCATTATTTGAGTGACTTGGGGTGATATTGTGGCTCTCTCCTTGACTTTGATCTGTCAATATGGCTCTTTTGAAAAAAATAGTGAGGATCACTGTGATAAACCATGGGACTTTGACATTGGCCTATGTTATCATTTGAACAATATATCTCTTTTTACACACAACTGTGTCACTGTTAGACAACAAAAACATACAAGAGCACCTCTGTGGTCAAAGAACCAACCATTAATGAAAAGTTACAGCATTAGCAAGGTACTGAAGGCCAGAGTCCAGTACAGTTTTTTGATTTTTCTGCTCTACAACACCATCCAAACCTGGCAAGTTAACTTAAGAGTTGAATCATGTGTAAAGGAATATTGATTGTACTTTTGTAAACTGCTTTGAATATGTAAACTCGCAGGTTAAAATAGACATTAGGTAAACACATGGAATAAAATGGACCACCATTATGTAAGACATCTAGAAAAGAAATGTGGGTATGCATTTTGTATTTATATATAATTGATCATTTTGATTTAAAACTGAAGCTGTGAGGTTAATGTTGCTAAGAACTACTAGAACTCAAGTAACCTCAATTAGCTCAGCTGTTTCCATCAAAATACATAACCAAACACCTTGTAACTCACACAAACCACATCAACTGGTCTCACAAAGTGTTTGATGTGGTCTAGGACACAGTGTGAGCTGGGAGCTTTAAATAATTTATGTGTGAATGTGTGAATTTATGTCAGTCTCCCTACCAGCCCTGCTGCTGTCTGAAATGACTGCCTGTAGCAGTGAGGTTTATTATTACGGTACTGTAGTCTATTCTAGTCTGAGACATTCATTACAATCTGGATGTGGATTGAGCAGGCTGAGATAAATTTTGGTGATGCATTGTGATGTTGAATTCTAGTGTTTGTTAAACACTACAGTTTTAGAGAAAAAATGGTCTCAAAAATGAAGATTGATTGACCGAGGAAAGTGGAAAAATGCATAAATGTTATTTCTGGGTGAAAGATTCCTTTAAAAGCAATATACATGAAATAAATTCTTCTTATAAGTTGTTGTATTGCTAATGTAAGATAATATATATCTCTACAAATTACACAGGTTGATTTATAAATACCTTTCATTAGAAATACAATAATTGAATTCTACAACCCCAAATAAGAAAAGTTCGTAAAGTATGAACAAAAAACCCCAAATATGTTTCCTGTCTTGAAGAAAATCTTACATGCACTTTGACTTTTATTTAATTGCAGACAATACAAACCCAAGATGTTTCATGTTTTGTCTGGACCACTTCACTTGAGACCTGTAATCACTGATCCATCAGATGACACTGCATCAAGAACCATCATTTATCAGTAGCTGATATGGGCATGAGATTACTTTGGCAAACATTTGTCAAACACTACAATGCAGAGTTACATCCACAAATGCAACTTAAAACTTTACTGTGCAAAACAGAAGCCTTACTTCAATCATGTATGTAAGCAGCAGTGGCAGCTCACAGGCATCAGGAATGGACCATCAAAAGTGGAAACTGTTGTACTTGGCAATTTACAATTATGAAAAGTTCACTGAGATTATACGCTGCTTTCAATATAATAAGTTTTTCAGGGACGTTCATGCATTTTTCAACAAGACAATGCAAAATCACATGCTGCATATATTACAAAGTCATGGCTATGTTAGTGGATATAGGTGCCTACAGTCACAATAAAGAATGTGAGGAGAATGAGACAAAATAACACTTGAAACACTTGCGTGATATTCTCAGTGCCAAAACATCTTTTAATTGTTGTGAGAAATAAATGTAAACATTACAAAGTATCACATGCTTTTGCAACTTTTTTCTGGAATGTGTTGAGGACTGTAGATTAAGAAATGAAATTAAGTTGACCAGATAAAACGAGAAATACCTTGGGTTCATACTGACTGCAATGAAATAAAAGTCAAAATAAATGTAAGCAACCACTGTCCCATTTTTATTATTTGAGGCTGTACGACCAAGTCTTATGGGTTTTAGATTCTTTTCCAAGTACAGGAAAATACCTCAGAATTGTCTTCCACATTAATAGCCCATATGCTACAGATACAGCTGATGAAGATTAGATGACAAATTGTTAGAGTATTCACTCATACTGCTTTCACCAATTGTTAAAATTCCTTTGCTCATTTCCATGCCATTTATTTCAAATTGCATCACCAACTATCACTCCTTTAGTTCATCACGGCAAGCAAGCGAGTCCAGGTCACATACAGAAATGGCCTATTAGACTAATGCCAGACTGAATCTGTGGAGGAAAACGGAGTGAACCCTCGCGAGATTCAGGCTGGCATTTTAGCAGACAAGAGTACTTAAGTGTTCTGTGGGTATTTCACATAGCAGGATTTCTTGTTGAGCTGGATAACATGAACTGAAAGTTAAGACTATGTAACATTAATGTTCTTCAGTTTTTTAGTTATAAGACTTTTATTTGGTCTCTAGAAGAAATAGGTTTGTGTAATGCCCAACTTACAACAAAATCCACAAAGCATCTTAAAGATAAAGGCTTTTATTCCAAATATGGAAGGTTAGTTAGGTAAGGTTGCAACTAAATGCCAAGAATTTGACTCCTGCTGATATAAATGACACACATGATAGGGGCCATAAATATAGCTTGTAGCAAAAGCTAGAATTTAAAAAATATGTGTTAGGTGCATCATGTTGTTTTATGGGAAACAATGGTGCTGAAGGCTAATTTAACTAATTACAGTGGTAACCCTACTTATGAACATCCCTGCTAACGAGTATTCCAGGTAACGAGTTGAGATCTTGGAATATTTTTGTTCCAGGTAACGAGTAAAATTCCAAGTAACAAGTAGCCTACATTAGTTCAAGTCTGCCAACCGCTATGGCCACAGCGGTCGTAGCATCCCCTAAATGCTAGCATAGTAGAAGAGGTCAGTCATTACCTTTGACTGCTGTCCAGTGAAAGTGAAAGTGCTAGTTAAAGCGACGCAAAGACAGCAAAAGGTAGTGAACAAGAAAGTTTTACTTTTACATTTCATATGATAAGTGTAACCATGCCATACACGTACGCCCGTCCTCCTGTCCTCCTTAGCCGCCAGCCTACACGAGCGCCGTCGTCGTCTCGTTTATGTTTTAAAAAACCCATATAAACACTTTATTTAGCATATTAAAGTATACTGTATATTGGCCGGCTGACACGGATTAATCAGTTTTACATGTATTCTTATGGGGAAAATGCATCCAGCTAACAAGCAAACCAGCTAACGAGCTCAGCTCCTGCACGGATTAAACTCATAAGTAGGGTTACCACTGTAATAACATTGTATATTACCATTGGGACCATTTGTAAATTTACATAGTGCTAACTATCCAACGTTTCTATCTATGAAATAAAAGGTTGATGTGTATTGACCATTGTAACTGTTTACTGTAATAAACTACGGCAAAGGCTGACAGAATTAAATTGCGTACTAAGTACATTTTTAAATCATATCAGAATATAATACAGTAGTTACTACGGTGATTGAAAAAATAGCAAAGCTATGTTAAACTATGGAGCAGTGATTGTACATGGCATAGTAGCCATTTACATAAATAGTAGCCATCAGCCTATCCCCTACTACAGTCACAGAGTTCCTCTGTGCTTTAATCCCTAGCTTACATTGCATTTTGAAAAGAGTCTGTGGTGATATTGTGGGCTCACTTGACACTTACTAGCTTCAGTTTTACACAGCAATATTTACTAAAAACTAGGTGAGCATGTAGTAGATCTGGTTAGTAGACAGCATAGACCAGTGCCCTCTGTTGGTCCAAACAAGCACAATGTGGGATATCTGTCCATCAGTGCCACTACCAATTTTTTCTTAGTACTTAATTCAAAATTAGGAATGGGGACATTTCCAGTGACAGACTCAGCTGAGAATATGCCACCAAATACAAGGACTGTCTCTGGAAAGTTAGGATGTTTAGTAATTTTTGTAGGTAACATCATACAGTAAGTAAGTTTATTTGCTATTTCTTTTGATGGTTTGTAATTAACCTATTTAGACACATAGTTTGAACAATGCTAGACAGGTGCTGATAACATTCCATTACTTGTTAGCTATATATTAACCTAAAAGGAGCTCATTCCCATGTTCAGAGTGTCAAATGATCCCGGGTTTCTTATGGTTAGTTTAGCATGAGAATTAGGCTAAGGTTAAATGTGACCCGAACACAAAACTAAATTAAGGAAAACTTTTAGACAGCAAAAACATCTTGGCTGGTTTACTACGTCTGAGATCAGGAGGAAAGCTGTATACATTAGAGAGGTTTGTGAGTGTCCTGCTCTAGGCTGCATTGCAGGGTCAAATCCAGCAGTGCAACAAATTCAGCTGAATAAAAGGAATTATGTTTATTAAATATATGGGTTAGTATCAGCTATGGAGTGAATGTCAGCTTCCTGCCTGAAGTAACACAACTGTAATTAAAACAAATGGACTGGAACGAAATTAAAGTCAACCTTGCAGTCAATAAACAATAAATCTGGAACCTGAGATACTGTCAAGAATGACTCAAGTGATTCAGCAGCTTTAGCATCCTGACATACTGTAAGTATGACTGCTTCTTAATCCCCGTCACACTGTCTGGATTTGTGTGTTTGTTTTTGCAATATCTAAGCCTGGATCGTATGATCACTGCTATGCTGGCTTGTTGTGCAGGAGTTATTTTTTTGTTCAATCTCTGGAGGTTTAGACAGAGCTGGGCGAAAAGGACAAGCTCTGGGTTTTGGGGCAATGATTGATGCTAGTCACTTCTGGGCATTCCTAATACTAGGATGATGAAAATTGTGTGTGTGTGTGTGTGTGTGTGTGTGTGTGTGTGTGTGTGTGTGTGTGTGTGTGTGTGTGTGTGTGTGTGTATTGTGACCGATGAGCAAGAGAGAATAAGAGAGAAAGTGATTTAGTGGAATGAGGAGGATTTATATTGGAGTGGGCTTTAAGTAGAGTTGGGAAGATGTCATTACTCAGGACAGCCACTAGTGTGTGCTGTTTAGTTATATGCGTGTTGGCTTTATATGCAAAAACTAGTTGTTGAAGCATTCCAATGACTCACTACATCTCTACAGATTCATGTACTGGAAGTGTGTAAAAGCAGCAATAAGCAGCTTTTCACATGTTTCACATTCTAGGTGCTATTTACTCACCGCCACTGTGTCTCACGACTGCAAATTGGGAAGATTTCACACAAGCCTAGTGATGAAAAGTTACAGATGGCGAGGGGAAGGTTTGACTCCGTGTGTTTTAAAGGAATACTCCACAGTTTTTTTTATTTGCATCATATGTTCAGTTACCACAGACTATGTGTTTCCCTGTATTTAGAAAAAATCATAAAACTTAATGACAGAAATCACTCTCATAGTGGACACCAATGGGTAGTTGCTTCATCCTGCCCTTCAGCTTAAGCATATGTCTATTAAAGCTATGGTTCACCCAAAAATCATATTTACAAAAGTTTCCTCTTTCTCCTGATGTACTCAACAGGCCAAGACATGCTTGACATCTAAATTATGCTTCTTCTTAAGCATTTGGCACTTTCCCATAGTTTTAATCATGCAGCATTGTAGTGTTAGGAGTCTTGCCCAAGGACTCATTAATAAAGTATTATGTGCTTGCCTCGGTTTGGGACTGAAGCTCAGCTATGTGCACTGCACTGCACCAACTACACATCTAAAATTGGAGCTGTGAGGCTAACATTGCTAACAAAACAGAACTCAGTAGTCACCTAAATAGCCCAGTAATTTCTGTTAAAATACATGATCATTTCAGAGAGTAGCAGGGCTGGTAGAAGACTGATACTGGATCAGGTACAGGACAGTATTTTTAAGTGTCATCAACATTAAAACTGATTCTGGATCAGCACTTCCTCTACCGAGTCATTTGCATTGGTTGATGGATGCAACATTCCGCTACACAAGTAGCTACCCTAAACCACATCAGCTAGTCTGTGAGACCATTAAGATCTGAATGTGGTTTGAGTTTTCTGAGAGATGTATTGGGGATATATTTTGACAGAAATGAGAAGGCTTATTTAGGTGACTATTGAATTAGCAATGACAAGCATAGTTTGGACTCCAAAACATATCTTGAATGATCGATTCAACATGTAAATGTACATGTAAATGGAAAATTGTGGAAATTCCTTTACAGGATGAAACATAATTCTTGTAAAAATCATACAAATTACCTGCTCATGAGTTTTTAGCATATTTTTAGTAGTATGTATGTGTAAATATTTGGAAATTTGGTTGGATATTCCTATAAATCTAATGAAATGCCATTGTGTGAGTTTTTTTTTTTTTTTTTGCTTGGTAGGCTGCTCTTGCTACCAGACTTCTACATCTCTGTCACATTAAACACAGCCATTAAGTGAACCTCGTTTTTTTAATATATCATTAATTTTTAATGGGAGGTTCTAGCTGCTTCTTGAAATTTCTTTTATGCAAATGATATGTGTGCCTGCAGTTGAGATACAGACATAGTAGGGAACAGAAAACAGGAATCTTTCTGTGTGTGTGTGTGTGTGTGTGTGTGTGACTAAGATTTCACTGAATGGAGGGTTTTATTGATCTCAGTGGACATCAGCCCCCTCCAGCTCAGTCTGGGAGATATATTAAAACATCTAAAGACCACTACACAACCCGATTAGACAAGCCAAGATGGACTGCTAGGGGAAGAGAGGAAGAGAGAAAACATACTATCAATTCCTTCATATGTGTAAGGAATATATTCGTTCAGGTACGTTCAAAGGCAACATCCCCAAATCTGACTCGTGTATTCGACTGTTGCGGAGATGAAGCAAACAGATTGATTTATCACCTCTGAGCGCCTTGAGCTTTGCTCATCACCTTCTCGCTTCACACCTCAGAAAGTTCCTGTTCCTTGTTAACATCTTCCCTCACACAGTAAAAACACACACACACACACACACACACACACACACACACACACACACAATGTTTGTGGGGACATTCCAGACTCCTGTAGCACTGCAGCTAAGTTATCACACGCCTACACCTTAACTTAATCTCAGAAACCAAAAGACAGTCTTACACCTAAACTTAACCTCAGTAACTAAAGACAGTCTTACACCTAAACTTAACCTCAGTAATCAAAAGACAGTCTTACACCTAAACTTGACCTCAGTAACTAAAGACAGTCTTACACCTAAACTTAACCTCAGTAATCAAAAGACAGTCATATACCTAAACTTGACCTCCGTAACTAAAGACAGTCTTACACCTAAACCTGAACCTCAGTAACCAAAAGACAGTATTACACCTAAACTTAACCTCAGTAACTAAAGACAGTCTTATACCTAAACTTAACCTCAGTAACTAAAGACAGTCTTACACCTAAACTTAACCTCAGTAACTAAAGACAATCTTACACCTAAACTTAACCTCAGTAATCAAAAGACAGTCTTATACCTAAACTTGACCTCAGTAACTAAAGACAGTCTTACACCTAAACCATTCTGACAGAAAACTAATGACTCCAATTCAAATCCACATTCTGACAGAAATCAATGACTCC